>CAUYON010201177.1:0-13633 GCA_963573935.1 Arctocebus calabarensis | reverse complement strand
AGACAGAGCCTCAAGCTGTCACCCTGGATAGAGTGCTGTGGCATCACAGCTCACAGCAACCTCCAACTCCTGGGCTCAAGTGAGTCTCTTGCCTCCACCTCCCAAGTAGCTGGGACTACAGGCACCCGCCACAATGCCCGGCCATTTTTTGGTTGCAGCTACCGTTGTTGTTTGGTGGGCCTGGGCTGAATTCGAACCTGCCAGCTCAGGTTTACATGGCTGGCGCCTTAGCCCATTGAGCCACAGACGCCGAGCCTGTTGTTTTCATTTCTAAGGTAAAGTTCGAGCATGTGAGCCCTTCACCCAGGGGGTGCGCTGAACACTCCCACTCTGTGCACGTCAGATGAGACCCCACCAATTAATTATCCCCTTTCTCCCCTCCCCCTCACTAGACTATCCTTGTGTTTTTCCTTCTGTGGGCTTATATAGTTGTTTATATATTAGTTTCGTATTGGTATTGAGTACCTTGGATACTTTTTTTTCCATTCTTGAGATACTTTACTAAGAAGAATGTGTTTCACCTCCATGCAGGTAAACACAAAAGATGTAACATCTCCATCTCTTCTTACAGTTGAACAGTATCAGTGGCATACATATACCACAGTTGGTTCATCCATTCATGAGTTAGTTCCACATCTTAGCAATTAGGAATTGAGCGGCAATAAACATTCTAGTGCAAATGTCCTTGTGGTAAAATGATTTCTTTTCCTTCTGGGTAGATACCTAGTAATGGGATTGTAGGGGTCAAATGGCAGGTCCGTGTGTATTCTTTGAGAATTCTCATCTGTGGTACTTTGTTACAGCAGCCCCAGGGTTCCAGTACAAGAGGAAGAAGGGGAGCCTGGTGAGACAGGGGCATGGGGAGCAGGGGAGGAGGAGGTAAAGGTGACCTTTGGGGTTCTGACTGTGCAGTCCAGCGCTGGTGCCCTGTGTCCCAGAGGTGTAGCCCGGGAGAAGCAGAGAGGTTAGTGGTGGGAGAAGATGTGCTCTAGCTTCCTGGTCCCTACGGGAGAACAGAGCAGAAATGTCTTCACTGGGAAGCAGGGCTGGAGCACGGTCGGGAGGCTGAGCAGGGATGCAGTTGTGGCATCTCCAGGTGGAGGGCAGCTGCTGCAGGGCAGTGGGTGAGGTCGGCCAGGGCGCCCATGCTGCAGGAGGCAGGCAGAAGACGGAACCTTGGGAACCCAGTCGTCCTGGCACAAAGGCCTTGGAGAAGAAGAGCACCAGTGGGCTCTCCGTGTCCCACACACAAGCTTGTCCACTGCTCTGCAATGATTTCCCCCGTTATTTTGCGTGTACCACTGTTTAGCTTTTGGAATCAGAACCAGGGTATTGTCTATTTGCTTCTCCAGAGGAGGCAGAATGCTTTCTGGCATTTCTCTATATCCCTGCCGGATAACACTGGCCTGGTGGCAGGTGGGCTGTTCCAGCTGTGCCCCTGACAGCTGCCCGCCTTCTCTCTCGCTCAGAGGCACACCTGCAGGTCTAAGGCCTTCCCTGGACTTTCCCTTAGTGATGCTGCATGGCCAGAGGACAAGACCTGTGTGTCTGAGGTGGGGCTGTTCATCTAAGCCTCATCGAGGGGTTGGGCAGAATCCCTGTGCCTTTGGTCAGAATTATGGAAACCACTGTTCCCACCACCCTCAGCTTCCCAGGCCGGGCGGAACCGGCAGCGTGGATACTTTCCAGGCTGCAGGATGTTGCTCTTCACGTATTCTGGGGAAGGGCAGGCACACCCCTCCGCTCACTCCTCACTCCAGCCAGTACAGGTGCCTTGAAGAAAGGTGAAGCGATGTTCTCAAAGCCACATGATTAACTGGGGACCAGGGTGTGGGCCTGGCTCTTTGGCTCCGAAGATCCTTCACCCTCTCCCCACTGTCTCCACACCCACCGCTCAGTTCCCCCTTTCTTCTCCAGTTCCACTCCACGCTGCTCCCACAGCCCCTGTCCCAACACTAGAATGACCCAGAGCACCTTTTCTGCTAGTACAGTCTGTCTGCAGGAGCCTGGGGGCCCCACGAGCAGTCATGACCATGTCCAAAGCACTCCTCAGGCGTGTGGAGGAAACAGCACCAGACAGCAGGGTGTATGCCTTAAGAAGCATCTGTCCCAGTTGTAATCTGGTTGCTGGGTGAAATGTCAGAGGCTCATTTTTGCTAAACCACTCAGCTTTGACAGCCGTAGCGTCTATGTAATGCACGTTCAGGTTCTTTTTGGAGTTTCGAAAAAAATTGTGAGGTGGGAAGAGCTGGCCCTCTCCCCGCACTCCCACTGAAGTGGAACCAGAAGGGATTTGCCAGCCAGCAGGGCATCGCCACCTCAGTCCTGAGCAACAGACTCAGCAGTCTTGTCACTTCAGCTTTATGTCCTTTCTGAGGTCCGTCAGCCTGCACTATCCCCATGAGAGGCCTCACCAGTGGTGGGCAGGCTCTGTCTGGCCACCATCTACCAGCGGGGATGGGGACTCCCAGCACCCCTGCCCCCAGCCCCTGGCACTTGGACTTGTTCCAGTTCTTTCTTATTTTGAGGTTAGATCTCCCTCTCCAGCACTCCCTTCCACAGTCAGGAGGAAAAGAGGGGTTGAACCCCACCCCTGCAGCAGGGGCCTGGGAGGCTTTCTCCTCCCACCTCTGGCAGAGCCCAGGCTTGCAGAGCAGTTCTGTGCCACCCCGGCCTCACTGGCTGGCTCAGAGCAGGCAGCCCTCGGGCCTGCAGGAAGTTCCGCATGGCTGGCTGCCCTGTTTCCTCATACCTGAGCCATCCCCACTGCCTGCACCACTCCCGCCTCAGTGCACTATTTAAGGCCAGCCCCCTGGAGTGCCCTGTGTGTCACGCACCCAGGAAGGTGGCAGCAGCGCCTCTCACCCTGCACCCAGCTGCGCCGCCGACAGGAGCTTCCCCTCGCCATGGCCTCCGTGGGGCAGATCATCTTCTGGAGGTACGTACTCGGCTCTCTGCCCTCACAGGTGAAGGGAGCAGGGTGAGGTCTTTGGGGAGATGCTGAGCACTGCTGGGCTGTCCCTAGAGCCCCACCCGTGTCCTTATCTGATCCAGCATGGAGCCGGAGGAGCCTGCCAGACAAAGAGCCTAACTGGACTGGTCTTAACATCACAGCCAGCCACTCGGGGCACCGATTCTGAGTTAGGGAGGTGTTTGGTCAGTGGCCTGCATAGAGGGCAGGCACCTGCTGGGGCAGCGTGGGTGGGGGTGCGTGTACCAGGCTGGGAGCTCTCCTGAGGTGTCAAGCTCTGAGTACGGTGGGGGCACTGAGCATGGTGGCGTGGAAGGGAGTCACTGACTGTGATGAGGCGACTCCTATGGCACAGCCCCGAGACGAAGGAGCTGAACATCTTGGCCTCTTCTCCGTGGGTGTGATTTCTCAGTACCGCAGAACAATTCACACCAACACCCCTCCCCATCCCCCGCGCAAGGACAGGGGTCCTCACCTTCCTGGGGCACCTTGCTGCTACTGCACTCCCCCCCCCCCCCGCAACTCCCCAGAGAGGGAGAAAGGACAAGCCGCTCCCCTCCCCTTGGCTTCCTCACCGACCTACATTCTAGTTGCCCCGTTTTTCCTCAGAACAGCTTTCAACTTTCCTGGAAGGAAAGAGATGGACAGTGCAGAGCCATCCGGAAATAGGCGGCGATCCACCGTCAGTCACCACCCAGGACAGTTGTCAGGAGGGCTGACGCCAGCTGGGTCTAGAGGTGATTTGAAGGGTCATCCGGGCACAGTAGGAGGCAGGGATGGCGGCAAGGCAGGGGGAAAGGAAACCTCAGATTCGCAGTGAAAAGTTTGTGAGGAGACTGGGAGAACAATCACTCTTCCCAAAGGCCACCTAGGAAATTCATTCCCTCGGAACTAAAGGCTCATCTGAAATCCCCAGTCATGTGGCAGGGGTGGGGCTGCCTGGGCAGCGCTCTCCTCCCTGTGCCTGGCGGACGCTGAGCTCCGTCAGCGCCTGGAGAAGCTGCAGGTGTGTGGGGTGGGCTTCCCTCCAGACCGGCCTGCCCTGAGAGAGTGTCCCCCAGAAGCACCTGCGTCAGTGGGGCCGGCGCTCTGGCAGGCAGGGCCTCTGAGTAGCGTCTCCTTCGTGCTCACCACTCCCTGTGAAGGTTGGTTAACCCTGACAAGTTCACTCATTTGCACAAGGTCACTTGCAAGGAGCAGGGCTGCTGAAAACCTGCTCCATCTCCCTGAGAAACCCCAAGTCCATTCCGGCCCATCTCAGCCTCCCTATTCCTCCTGCCTGGTCCAACAATGTGAAGCACTCCTCCGTAGTAAGCGGCTCCGTTGTTCCCAGGACAGACACGTGGGCCCTCTAATAATGCACTGTAACCAGCCTGACTGGTTTGGCTAGTGGATTAGTAGGAGGTGGGTGTTCTGGAGCCCCCACCCTCCAGAAACCCACTGGAATCAACAGAGGCTCCCCTTGTTGGCCCCAGTGGCCTCCTTAGCTATGCCTCCTCCTTAGTTGCAGCAGCTGTAACCGCCACGTGGGTGGCTGCTCCTTTGTGCAAAAGGGCCGCCAGGAAGAGACCAAGGAGCAGCTTTACTGGGGAGCAGGATCCTGAAAGCTTGCCCCAGGGATGCATGTGGATCCCACCCAGTGGGAACTCTTGGCCCGACAAACCCTCTGCCTTTGCCATAATTTCCTTAATTCATATAAACACCTGTGAGGTGGTCGTGACCCTGGGAACGCGGGAAGGCTCAAGAGAGAGGTTGCAGACCCAGAGCGTTATTCTGTTAAATAATTATCTGAGAGCTTAATCCCTGCGGTTTTCACTCTCAGCGCTCACACTGCCGAGGAGAGGGACGCCAGGGTGTAGCTTCTGCCCTGCCTGGCACGGATCAGAGCTGTGAGATCAGATCTCTCCTCCCCTCGTCCCATCACTCGTCCCATCCTCATCATTCAGCCTGGAACGTTTGTTGAGTGCCTAGGAGTCTAAGTGCAGAACACCTTTGCTCTAGGGAGGTTAAATTCCAGTCAGCGATATTAACTGAGCACCTATTATATGCAGGATATTGCCCTAAACAGTGGAGAAAGGAGACTAAACAACAGTCAAGGTCAGAGCCTGGGGAAGATAGACTTCCAGGCAGATAATTCCAGTGTGCCCTTCACAAGGCACGAGACAATAGCACTGGATACAGTGAGCACAGGACCACTCCCTTCACTGAGGCTTCTGTAGGCTTCTCCGGCCAGGTAATAGCTAGGCTGCATCTGAAAAAATGAGCCAGAGCCGGGTGAGGGGCTCACACCTGTGATCCTAGCACTCAGGGAAGCCACGGCAGGTGGACTGCTTGAGCTCAGGAGTCTGAGACGAGCCTGAGCAAGAATAAGACCCTGTCTCTAAAAATAACCAGGCATTGTGGTGAGCACCTATAGTCCCAACTACTCAGGAGACTGAGACAAGAGGATCACTTGAGCTCAAGAGCTTGAGGTTGCCGTAAACCATGATGCCACAGCACTCTACACAGGGTGACAGAGTGAGACTCTGTCTCAAAGAAAAAAAAATGAGTTAGTATAATCTAGGTGAGGAAGGCTGGAAAGCACAGTCTAGATAGTAGGAATAGAATGAAATGAAATGAAATGAAATGAGCCAGGTGTGGTGCCTCATACCTATAATCCCAGCACTCTGGGAGGCCAAGGTGGGTGGATTGCCTGAGCTCATGGGTTCAAGAACAAGACCCCATCTCTACTAAAAATAGAAAAATTAGGTAGATGAGGTGGCTGGTGCCTGTAGTCCCAGTTATTGGGGAGGCTAAGTCAGGAGGATGGCTTGAACCCGATAATTTGAAGTTGAAGTGAGCTATGATGATGCCACTGCACTGTAGCCCGGGTGAAAAATTAATAAAATCAAATAAAACTCATGAGCCAGCCCGATGTGTTGGAAAGCTGCAGGGTACGCTTTATTATCGTCACAACATGAAGTTTGAGGCAGGGAATGCTGAGAGATGAGGCTGAGAAGTCACACAGGGCTAACCTGGCCTTGGAACTTGGTGGTCATGAGGAGTCCTCACAGGCTCTCAAACACAGGAATTCTGGTGGTTTCATACTTAGGTCGGTGGCAGGACTGGAGGCAAAGGGCAGCTGGGAAACAGTTGTTGTCCAGGTGTAAAGAATGATAAGGACCTGAAATAGAGGGTGAAACTACAGATCCATAGGAGGAAAATAGATTCAAGACACATTTAGGGCTTAAAACTAGTGATATTTGATAAGTGATTAGAGGGGCAGGTCGGTGGTACAGGATAGGGGTAGGTGAGGCAGAGTGGCCCCTGGGATGACTTCCGAGTTTCTGGATTGGAAGGAGTGGTTTGTGGGAGAGGAAAGAGGGAAGAGAGCCAGTTAATGTGTTGAACTGATTCCCCTGGGACCTTGAGATGGCGATGCTGGGGGCAGCAGAAAGCATGAGGTTAACACTAAGAAGGTTAGGGCTGGGGATATAAATCTGACCGACCGTCAACAGCTCACAGGCAGGATGGTCAAACTGTCTTCTAAGGACAGTGCATGAAGGGAAAGGAGCAGGGGCCGGGGTGGAGCGCTAGGAACAGCAGCACTCGGGGGCGGGCAGAGGAAGGGGGGGTGAGGAGAAAGCTGGGGACAAATGGCCAGAGGGTAGGAAGAGGTCCAAATAGAGATCTATAGCTGTCATGGGAACAAGGTTGCGTGGAGCAGCAGGGCTAGCGTTCAGGAAACTCTGCCCCGTTTCATCTGAAATCAGCAGGACAATGGGATTGATGAAGGCCTGACATTGGAAGGAAGCTATTGGGTAGAGAAGGAGCAGGACTCTTTCCACCAGAGAATGAGGGAGACCAGGAAGCTCAGCGTGGTTGCTTTGCAATTTGGGTTTCTCGTTTCTCCCAAGTTTTCAAGCTGGGGCTCGGCTCAGATGTCTCAGACCTTGATGGTCACAGAAAACAATGCTTGTCAGTACCACCAAAGCTCACCTGGGGGGAATCTTGCCTGGGCCTGAGCCTGGGCTGAGGAGATCTCAGTTCCGATCCTACTGACACTTGAAATCTCACTGAGATAAGAAAAGACGGGCCCAACTTTCAGCCTCTCTGAACCTATAAAATCTGAGTCCTCAGAGCCCTCAGATCTCTCCTATGAATAGAACAGGAATCTGGAAAATGAGACAAACTGTACATCAGAAGATAGATGTACAAAGGTGGCACCAGTGTTCCAGCAGGGGCACAGTATTTTCTGGGCTTGGTGCTTCCCTGTCTCCACCTGCTGCAATGCCATTCATTTCTTTCAACATTCAGCTCAAATGCCATGTCTACTTTGAAATCTTACTGGATCTTTCCAATCGCCATTTATTGCCCTTTTTTTATTTTTTATTTTTTTTAGAGACAGAGTCTCACTTTATCACCCTCGGTAGAGTGCTGTGGCATCACAGCTCACAGTAACCTCCAACTCCTGGGCTTAGGCGATTCTCTTGCCTCAGCCTCCCGAGTAGCTGGGACTACAGGCACCCACCACAACGCCCGGCTATATACTTGTTGTAGTTTGGCTGGGGTCGGGTTCGAACCCACCCCCCACGGTATTTGGGGCCAGTGCCCTACCCACTGAGCCACAGGCGCCCCCCTGTAATTGCCCCTTTTATGTTCGCAGCCAGTGGTTGGTGAGCATCTGCTTCCCTCACCAGGGTGGCTTCTGGAGGGTCTGGACTTGGTCTTGCTCATTGTTGTAGGGAGGCAATGCAGCACTGTGGCTGTGCTTCTGTGCTCTGGGGTCAGAGTGCTCCATGAACACCTACCCTGTATGAGTTTCAATCTCCCTGTCTATGACATGAGGCTGATAATAGTACCTCGCTCCCAGGGCTGTGCGAATGACATGTGATAGTTATGTGCCTGGCACATCCTGAGAGCTCCATAAATGTTATTTATTGTTCTAGTTATTATTTTCAACTTCCTCTACAATACCCAGTACATGGTTGGCTCTCCATAAAAATGTGTTATTTTCAATTCTGCAATTCTACTGCTATTTTGTCACTGGAATACCATATTTTGCTGTGTGAAATGCACTTCTGTCTATCAACGCACACCCATGTTTTAGACCCAAACTCTCAGGAAAACGCCCTTAGAGAAAGTGGCTGGGGAAGCCACTAACACATCTGGGAAGGCTAACACTGCCCTGGTAAATGTGCAGATTGCACCACCCTCTGGCAGCCACCCGCTCTGGGAAGGCTGCCTCTTCCCGCTCTCCCCGGAGCCCTTCCCTCCCTCCATGCTGGTGGCCATGGCCAAGAAGGGCACATACGATGCCAGCAGGCCGGGAGCTTCTGAGGCTGCTGGGCCTGCAGGCAGGTCCCTGGGGCCCCCACAGGGATCCCAGTTCCCTCTGCACAGCCAGGCCTCGGCCCTCACTCCGCACGGCCACGACCTGCCTCGCCAGCCCTATCAGTGGCCTCTCCCTTGATTGCAGTGCTCAGCAGAGGCCACTCCAGCTGGTGCCCACTAGATTCCAGATCCCTCTGGGACTGAAATACTATATTCCTGGTGGGTCTAGATGGGTCCAGGCAGGAGGGCATGGTGGGCCCCAGGAGGCCTGCTGGGCTCCCCCACTGCAAGCGGACTACCCATGTATGATGCACATCTTCATTTTTCACTCAGAAATTAGGGCAAAAAAGTGCCCATCATACATGGCAAAATACAGTAGATGTTCTAGTTAGGGGATACTTTGGATCAGTTGCCTCTGGGATCTCATAATGGCAATTAACTTTTACAAAATTCTGGAGAATATTCATGGGGCTGTCCGAATTATTGTTTAAAAAAAATTAAGTCTACCCTGCCTTTTGTTGTCATGAGTCTGAGACATAATCTTTCTGGGATGCTAGGTTTAATCTCCTTATGAATGACTGGCTCTGCCAGTGCCCAGTTAGAAGGTAGCAGGGAAGGTGGGTGAGGACTAGCTCAGCATCTAGATCTCTGTTGAGGCACTGCTGACACCAAAACAACAGCCTCCAGGGGCACTTGGGGCTATGCAACTAGGATCAAGTAGTTGGCAATGGTTAATTAGCTAATCTGCCTCACATTCTTAATTATTCCCATTTCATAGATGCAAATGTTGAGACAAGGTAACTTGCTCACTCTCTCCCACCCAGCCAGCTCCCTTCCTACCCGATCTTCTACATCGACTTCTGTAATCACCTCTGCCTATTCTCCTGCCACTTACTCTTCTGCCCTCACTACCAGCCAAGCTCCCTTCCTCAGTGACCAGCGACTGCCACAGCACAAGAGTTCTTGGCTGGCTGAGGAGGGAGCTGTCCCAGGGTCGTTGGTCCGTCCTGTTTCAGACAGCCGCTCTAGAGGAACGCAGGAGAAAGAGATGGATAAAACTCAGTAAGAACTATGTGCCTTGAAAATCCAGAAAGTCAGTATACCCATCATTTTTTTGGTGGAATAATCAAAATAAAGTATGTGTCTTGCCCAAGGATCATGCAATTAAAGAAAAGAACAGGCCTTTTTATGATCTTATACGTTAGCCATTACAAAAGTTTTGAGAAATCCAGAAACAAGAAACATGCACAGAGGGAAAGACACGAAGCCCTCCCAGCACACCCAAAAGCTAAGCAAGGTGAACTCGCACAGAACAGAGGAGTCAGAGAAGATGCTGAGACTGTTTCTTGGAGGTGAAATAATGGACCATCATTCAGTCTGTCTCAAAACTTTCATAGTGACCTATGTATTCCCAGGGACCCTAGTCAAAAACTGTTGAACCCTAGCAGACCAAAGCTTCACCATGTTTAACTGTGACTAGGAAGATGTAGAAATAAAATGGTCCTGGCATTCGTCCGATCTGCGCGTGTATTTCAGGGCTCCACTTCCTAGCTGAGTGACCTCAAGGAAGTTACTTAACCTCTCTGTGTCTTTATTTTTCTGCTCAATAAACTGGGTGCTAATAATCGTACCTAGCTCAGTGGGCTGTTGTGATGATGCAATGCGTTAATGTGTAAAGAGCTCAGAGCTCAGAGCAGCAGCGTCTCACATATAGTCAGCACTGTATGCGTTAATCACTCATAGAGGTTATTCCCGTCTCTGTTTTGACAAAATAACAGAATGACTTGAGGGGAGGAAGAGGAATAAGTCTGACAGAAGCAGCTGGGTTTGAGGAAAGCTTTGCATCAGGAAGCTTCTGGGATTCTAGGAGACTTGATCTTCTTCCTAGTCCTTGCTCTGTGAGATACGGGAAACCCTCGGCCACCTGCTGTGGTGAACTAGCCAAGCTCTAAGGCCTTTCCCTGACCTGACTTGCTCCTGACCAGCAGCATCAGCGTCCCCTGGGAACCGTCAGAATGCGCTTTCTGTGCCCCCACCCAGACCTACTGAATCAGAACCTGGGCGGGGGGCAGCAATGTGTTGTTTAACAAGCCCCCAGTTCAAGAAGCACCAGGTTAGCTCTCTCTCTGGGCTCCTCCACCCCTCAGGAAAAATAAGGGCTTCAATTCAGGTAGATTCAATCCCACCCGGGACCATTTCTCTGCCGCGTTTCTCTTTAAGAGAGGTGCGGAAGAGCAACAGATGGGTCTGGATGAAAACAAAGGAAAAGCCACAAAGTTTCTACAGTAAGAAACCCCGGTTATATTTCTCCCTCCACAGTCCCCAGCCATCTGCCTGGAGTGCTTCAGATTTACTATCACATCACTTCCAAATGTGTTCCTCCTCCTGCTGGGGTGGCAGGGATGGGGAGTTTCCCCTTCTTTTTTCTGCAGATTTATAATGAAAAATTTCATAGAACAAAAACCATGAAAGATTTAAGAGACAACGAGAGCATCCGTGAAATTTAAGGTTATTGAACTGTGGCTCTTGGCTCCCTATCTCCATGCCTCCTATGTTTCCTGGGCACCTCCAGCCCCAGAATAGCCATTTCACACCTCTCTTCTCTCCTCAATTCTTTTACAACCCCCTTCTCCCCACCTGGTTTGAGATGATTATCCTGGTTCATCCCTGACTGAGAGAACAGAAGCCAGCTGACAGGTACGCCTTCATCTTTTCCCCCTTCTCTGCCCTTTTCCTCAGCTCCACTCAGGTACCAGAGGGTTTGCCCAGCTCCTCTCAAAGGTCAACCCCTTTGTGCCCTGATTCCATCTCGTCTCCCAGCTCATGAATGCTCCTCCCACTGGCATCATCAGTCTCTCCTCTGCACGGCTATCATCCCAGGCAGCATGCCATTCGTGTGTTCAGATTAAAAGAAAAACCCTCTGTCAGCCTCACACCGTCTCTCCTTCCCCTTCTTCTCAGCAGCTTGCTGCACCTTGCCTGGAGGGAGTGCTCGTCCAGAGTGAGTGATCGTGCTGGTTTCACAGTGTTGGGGAAGGAGTGTGGTGTGGTGGTTCCCAGTTCAGACTGGAGCCCGGCTGTCTGCGTCCATCTAATCCCAGCTGGGCCACTTTCTAGCGATGTGGCCTTCGGCAAATTATTTACCCTCTGTCGGATTTTCCTCATCTGTAAAATGGAAATAATATTAGAATCTACATCCCAAGATGATTGTGAGAATTATGTGAGCTAAGACATACAACTCACTTAGCAGACACTTGTAAACCACACCCATCCTTCTGTTGTTCTCACCTCAACTCCGTCTAGGTGGGTTTTGTTTCCACTCTACCAAAATAAGGCTCATCAATGTCTCTCGTCACCTTTGTGCTGCCAAACTCAGTGTTCATTTCTCTGCTCTTCACAACAGCATTCAACACATGTCCCCTCTACCTCTTCCTTGAAACACTGTCTCCTTTTTGTTTTCTGTGATGCTAACCTCTCTTGATTTGCTGCTTCTCCCCCCCACCTGCCTCTCCACCCGGGTCTGCGTATAGCAGTTTTCCTCCTCTGCTGCCCCACCAGGCTCTGCAGCCAGGGCACCTGCCTGTGGTACCAGGACATAACATTTCATTCGCTTCCTTTATTTGATATTGACTCTACCCTTTGCCAAAACACCTCAGGGTCCAAGAACAGAATATAACAGTATAAGGATAATTGTCCTTTAAAGCAGTTGGCGTAAGCTTCATAAAGCCCTATGAGGCATGATAGGGTAAGTCATGTAATAGCCGCGTGGGAGAGAACTTCTTTTAGAATCCAGAGGAGCCCCAGCCATACGCCCTTAAAGCTTGGTGTTTCCAGACAGGTCTGGGCAGAAAGCCCTGCGGCAGGATAGAATTAGGAGGTGCTCCAGCCAAGAAGCTGATCTTCAACGTCAGCTTCTACCTGTCCAGGGAACGGCTTCCTGTCCTCTTCCTTCTTCCCTTTTCAAAAAGAGATCGAGTCTTGGTGACTCTCTTTGCAGCTAAGAGAGAAGCAGCCAGGGTGGATGGGAAAGTTGAAATGTGTGAACCATGGTATCCAGAGTTGAGGCTGCAGAGATGTTCGGCCAGGTTTATTGAAAAGGGGAGGGTGTCCCACTGGGCAGTGCAAAGATGGCATCTGTGCCCGGAGGTAGTTGAAGACCTCTTTTATATGGGGCGGTAGGGAGTGGGTAAATTCTACAGCTTGCGTGGAAAGCTAGGGTCTTTGGGCCCCAACCTCTCAGGGAGTGAGCTAGGCAGATCCTTCCTGTCTTTGTGTTAGGAGGAGAGAAGGGGGAGGAGGGGAAAGGGTTTGTGTGTGGCTGCCTTAGGCCCCCCAGCAAAAGTCATGGTGTTAGTCTAGTGGCTTTAGGTCAGGGGATCTTTGTCTAATGACCTTAATACACATACAGGTCATAGAAATTTAGCCAATGCCAGCCAAGTTTTCCAGCCCTCTGCCTCGGTGACCTTTGCCTTTGGCCAGCTCTGCAGGGAGTGCTGTGTCTTGGGGACTTACTCTTGCTGGCTCCTTCACAAGATGGTATGCAAGGAATGTTGGGGGGGTTGCATACCTTCTGGTTGCAGATCACTGCTGGCCCAGAGCCTAGGAACAAGACTGCACTGGGGAGCCGGACTGAGGACTGAGGGGGATCAGGACTCACTTACGGGCATCCTCCTCTTGTTCTCTCCTCAATCCTCTAGGTGGATTTTGTTTCCACTCTGCCAAGATAGGGCTCATCAACATCTCTCATCACCTTTGCGTTGCCAAACTCAGTGTTCCCTTCTCTGCTCTTCTCCTGATGTGCAGAGGACAGACTGAGGACCCCAGAATATCCCTTAGGCAGAGGGACTCCCCATTCAGCCCTGGGAGGAAGGGATGATCCTCAGTGACCTGCCTTTCTGGTCAGCAGCTCCGTGATGCCCTGCACCAGGAGGGTCTCTTGTGGGCCGGCTTTGCCTGCAGGCCTGGATAGAGGAATGCTCTTGGACTGTGACAACCTCCCCCTCTCCCAGCAGGCTGCTGAGGGGCTGTCAGGACAGAAACCTAAGCCAGACTGGGAAGACTATTTGGGAATACCAAATACTTTATAAATGGGAGCTAGATCCCCAAGTCAGCCGACCAAAGCGCATTCCATACTGTAATTGTAATTGTGATAGGGATGTTTTCTGTTTTCCTTTCCTGTTATAAATGTACAATTATTTATTTATTTATTTTTTTTTTTTTTGAGACAGAGCCTCAAGCTGTCACCCTGGGTAGAGTGTCGTGGCATCACAGCTCACAGCAACCTCCAATTCCTGGGCTCAAGCGAGTCTCCTGCCTCCGCCTCCCAAGTAGCTGGGACCACAGGCGCCC
>CAUYON010201173.1:0-10445 GCA_963573935.1 Arctocebus calabarensis | reverse complement strand
GCAGAATACAAATGTCTTCATATAATAACTAAGAAAATGCCATGAAGGCTATGTTAAACAGTTTGATGAAAATATTTCAGATTGTATATGAAACCAGCACATTGTACCCCTTGATTGCACTAATGTACACAGCTATGATTTAATAATAATAAAAAAGAAAAGAAAATATAATGGGCAGAATATTAAAAAAAAAAAAAACAGCTAGTTAGCCACCACCAGGCAAGTGTTCTTGAGATGTCATCATTGTCCTTTGCTCTGTCAATCAACCAGTTGCAAAATTGTGCCACTTTTGCCATCTTGACCTCGCTCATGGTCATGTTAAGGCACTGTCACTATCAACAACAGCACTGGCACCTTCTATGCTTTCTGTTCATTCCCTCAACTACTATCACTCTAACAATTCTTTGCCCTCACCAGACTATCCAGTCCATTCATCCAACAACCTTTTCACTGTCCCTCAATCTCTTCATGTTCTCATTTCCTTCCTTACCCAGCTGAGATGCCATGATCAACATCATCATCATCAACATCATTCTCTAGCAGAAAAACTCTACTCCTAGCCTTTCTGACCTCTGTTATTCTTGCCTGGCAATGTTACAACCTTGGTCCAATACTCTGCCTACTCGGTACCCATTCAAACTCCGTTTACCTAAAAATGTCTAAAATTTACAAAGACCCATTATGAGCAGCTAACCATGACTGGAAAAACCCACCCAGCATGCTGAGGAGAATAACTTTAAATTGGTGATTATGGATCCCAAGATGGCACCCAGTAGGCCCAAGAAAGCCTATTTCATTTCCCTTGTTTATTTACTCTTAGTTTCTCTACAGCTATTTCACACTCCCTTCCTTCTTCTTAAATTTCTAGTCTCTTGCCCTTTCTCACCCTCACTGATGAACTCGCTTTTTAGTTCACTGAGAAAACAGCTGCAATCAGAAAATAACTTTCTCAACTTTCTTCCAGCAAATCTGCCAACCTCATTTCATCTGTATGCACATACTCTGCCTGCCTTCCAATTACAATGGATAAACCGATTTTGTCAGTGTGAGGGAATAGATAACACTTACAAAAATTCTGAAAGGATATTTAGACAATGTTGAAGATTTTAGAATTTAATTAGTAAAAATTACATAGAAAAGTAATTCTAGGGCCAAATTCTCCATGTGTGCTAGATTCCAGCCCCACTGTATCATGCAAAAATTTGCACAGCCAAAAAAAAAAAAAAATCATAGTTTGCCACCTGACTCATCTATGGATAAAGTTTGCATGGTTATAATAAAGAAAAACTGCTGAATATTGACTTTTTATGCAGTTAGGCATCTTCTATTATTTTCCAACTATGGAGGATGGGAATTTAGCTTTTATCCGTCCTTATATCTCTAATAAAAATAAGAACTTTTAAAAATATCACCCCGCCTCTGTCATTCCTTTCTCACTACTCACATAAGAGTCATACCAGAACATTTTTGAGCATTTTCCTCCATGAGGAAGGCTTTAGAGGTGGTTAAAAAATATATATTAACGTCCTTGCCTCTGCCACACCCCTAGGATCTTGTCCCCACATGTGCTCTCTCTCCATTGTGACAAAATCCAGCCCAGTAGCTATATAGTCACCTTTATTTTCCAATCATATCCTTTTTGTACCCATTATGTCCGAAAAAGTCAGGTACAAGATGGACAAAGACATTTTTAGGTAAAATTTACAAAGACCGATTATGTCACACACTCCGGCCCAAGTGGGCCGCTATGGGGGATTTGGCAAGCAGTGTACTCAACTTAGTGGTCATTATCGTTATGACCCGGGACCATGACAATACAAAAGGAAAATCCTAGTGCCTGAATCAGAACAATGATTGAATTCTCTGTGCCTCCTCTTGGCTGGCTGCCACTTGGAGGATGTTTCAACAGTCTTGCCCAGCATTGCTGTTAGGGGGAAATAAAGAAGCATCATGACCCAGAATTCTCAGGACAGAATCCCAATATGTCTACCCTTCTGATCACCACCCAGGAAGTGATTGAGAGGAAATTACTTCTTTGTAGAGACAGCTACATTCAGTGACCAAATTACTTTACTAAAATGTATGGACCAGAAGGAGGTGAAGGTAGACTTAGAAATCTTTTTGAGGCTGGGCACGATGGCTCATGCCTGTAATCTTAGCACTCTGGGAGGCCAAGAGGGGTGGATAGCTTGAGCTCACAGGTATGAGACCAGCCTGAGCAAAATATCAAGAGCCCCCCATCTCTACTAAAAATAGAAAACCTGATTTGGTGCCCATAGTTCAAGCAGCTAAGGTGTCAGCCACATATACCAGAGCTGGCAGGTTCAAATCTGGCCCAGGCCTGCCAAACAATAATGAGAACTACAACCAAAAAATAGGTGGGCGTTGTGGCAGGTGTCTGTCACAACTTGGGAGGCTGAGACAAGAGAATCATGTAAGCCCAGGAGTTGGAGGTTGCTGTGAGCTGTGATGCCATGGCACTCTACCCGAGGCGACAGCCTGAGGCTCTGTCTTAAAAAAAAAATAAACAAATAAAATACAAATTAAATAAATAAAAATAGAAAAACTGAGGCAAGAGTATCTCTTGAGCCCAAGTTGGAGGTTGCTGTGAACTATGACACCAGACCCTCTACCCCAAGTGACAGATTGAGACTCTGTCTCTAAATTTAAAAAAAAAAAAAGAAAGAAATCTTTTTGAGTTGTTTTTTTTGTTGGTTTGTGGGGTTTTTTTTGGGGGGTGGGGGACTTGAGGGGAAGGATTGTTTTTGTTTCTGTTTAAGTAGTTGAATGCAAAATTAATACCAGAAACAATGACAAAAAGATACACACACACACACGTACACACATGTGTACATCAACCAATTACAATATATAATAGAAGAAAGGTTAATGGTCAAAATTAATATAGCCAAAATAAGAAATAAACATCAATGAGCCTGTGACTATGACACCCTGAAAACACAATAGCATTCATATTATTTTCCAGCCAAAAGTTTGTATCTTGAATCTAACTATCAAAAAATATCCGGCAACCTCCAATTGAAAGACATTCTATAAAACAATTGACTTTCACTCTTTAAAATGTCATTCTCATGAGAGACAAAGAAAGATTGAGGATTGTTCTCTAAAGGACAATGAAGAGTCATGAAGAGTCTTTCCCGGGCCAGAATCAATGCTTATTGGACCGATTCTGGCCCAGGAAAGAAAAAGATTGATACAAAAGACATGGGACAATTGACAAAATTGAAATGGGGACTGTAGATTAGATTATAGTATTCTATCAATGTTAAATGTCCCGAGTTTGGTTAATGTACTGTTGCAATATAAGGAATATTTTTGTTCATAGGAAATATATACCTAGAATTAGGGGGCAAAGAGCAGTATAAAGGCAACATACGCTCCAATGTTTTAGAAAAAAAGTCTCTATATTGAGAAAGATAATAATATAAATGTGGAAAAATGTTAGAAAATGGTGAATCTGAAGAAAGAGATTATAGGAGCTCTTTGTACTATTTTTGCAACATACAGAAGTTTACATTTTTAAAAAATAAAAATGAAAACCAAAAAAGATTTTCAAAACATACATACTTGGATAAACTTAGGAAGAATACTTTAAGATCTCTATGAAGAAAACTTTAAAACTCTACTATGAGTTACAAAACAGACCTTTTAAAAACATTGTTTAAAACATTTTTTTAAAGAGACAGAACCTCACTTTGTTGCCCAGGCTGGAGAGCAGCATCACAATTGTAGCTCTCTGCAGTCTCAAAATCCTGAACTCAAGTGATTCTCTTGCCCCAGCATCATAAATAGCTGGGACTACAGGCATACACCATCACATTTGTGTGTGCATGTGAAGATGGGGTATTTACCTACCAGTATTGCCCAGGCTGGTTTTAAACTCCTGGCTTCAAGTGATCCTTGGCCTTTCTAAGTACAGGATTATAGGCATGAGCTGCTATGCCCAACTAGGAGCTTTGAATAACTAAAAAGACATATCCTAGGAAGAAGCTTCATTGAGATGTTAGTTTTCCTTAAGCAGAAGCATAAATTTAATCCGATCTCAATTTTAATATATAAACAGCAAAAAATAGTACAAAATATTTTTTTAAATACCATACTAGATACTAAAATGTACTATAAAGCCACAGCTGAGTAACACTATATAATAAAGTAGACTGCTTGGTGGACTCATTACAAAGACAGAAATACATTCAAACACATCTGCAAATTTTTGACCTATCAATTTTAATTGTAGGACTTTGTTGACTTAGTGATATTTGCATGCATGGAAAGTAGCATATATACAAGGTCATTCATTATAACGTACTAGTATCTTCAGAAGACTAGAAATAGCCTAACTATTCACTAATAAGGGACTGATTAAATACATTATGATCCTTTCATACAGTGGAATTCTATGCATCCATAAAGAAAAATTTGGATGCTGTCTTTGTACTAGTAGCAATCTCTTAGTGCAGAGCAGTATATTTAGTACACCACCATTTTTTTTTTTTTAAAGGAAGAGGAGGAAGAATTTACTTACATGTGTCGCCATCTTTGGGAGGATACATTATAGTTCAGTGGCAGTGGGAATTCAAATATTACCTTCCTTATTAATAAAGCAGAGAACACAATCACGTGTGTGGAAACAGTGGATTTCACAATACTAAACCCCAGAAGTAGGCAGCCTCCTTCACATACATGGGGCTTCCATGTAGGGGCCTCCCCTGTGCATTTTCCAACATGGAGGTGGAAAGCAAAAACCACCTGTTTGCTGGAGTCATGTTGGCAAAGGAGAGGAAGGAAGCGATTGAGCTCTACACACCAATTTTTTTCCTAAATTTATCAGTCATATAAATCCATTCTGAGAGCAGGAGAGAAGGGATGGGATCAGAGGCCAGGAGAGTTAGGAAAAAAGCCCTCTTCAGGCAAACATTGTGTGTGAGCAAGAGGCATCCTTCCACACCGCCACAATGGGATGGAAGAGAAATTGATAACCTGAAAGGTCCCTGGGGACAGGCACTAAATGCCTAAGGGCATGAATGAAGGGAGACCATTTACTGGGTCCCCTTTTGTATTTGTGAAATTTTGAACCATGGGGCTATATTCTTTTTTCAAATATAAATAAAAGTATCTCTATATGATTCTGTACAGACTAATAGAGAGCTGTAAGGAAGGGCTACAGGAAACAAGACTGACCTCCTGCGTCATTTGCTTCAGGACTGGTGAAAGGAAGGCGACTTTACCTAATGTGATATGCGTTTACAATTTTTCCACGAAACAAGTGATCTACCCAGAAAGCGTGACCTTCACAGCTGTGATTTGTGTCCTTGTACCTGAAATGTGTTATGTTCCCATCACTAATAGAGGGAGTTTAAGAGTGTAGCTGCAGGAGGCTTTATCTGTGGCAAACCCGGGCTCTAAGGAAGAATGCACAGGACAGTGACCTGCCTTCCCAGCCTCTGGGGCTCATGAAGGGTGGGCATATGGCCTCAAGCATGGAGAGCTCCTGTTAACCAACATTTATAATGTTAAAGAAAGTCTCTTCCATGCTCTCAGACTGAGGTCCCCAAGCCCCACGGCCACAGCAGGCAATGAGCTGTGGAAGCGTCATCTGTATTTACAGCTGTTCCCCATCACTCACATCATCGCCTGGGCTCTGTCTCCTGTCAGGGCAGCAGCAGCTTTAGCTTCTCGTAGAGCAGGAACCTTCCTGTAAACTGTGTGTTAGAGGGGTGTAGGTTGTGTGCTCCTTATGAGAATCTAACGCCTGATGATCTGAGGCTAGTGCTGGGGAGCAGCTGCAAATACAAATTATCAGTAGCAGAGAGGTGTGACTGCACAGAGACCGTAATAAATCAACAGCTTGCAGACTTTTATCACCCCCCCAACACACCCACACACGCTGGTCCATGGAAAAACTATCTTTCATGAAACTGGCGCCTGGTACCACAAAGGTTGGGGACTGCTCCTCTAAAGGGCCCTTCTCTTTCAGGGCTGGAGGGCGTGTGGTCATACTTGCCCACAACAACAGGAAAAATGGACTCGTGCTGGTATCCATTTTGTGTCTCTTCAGACTGACTTCCTTTTTCTTCTTGGACTCTGGCTAAATGGAGAAACTGAGACACAGTTCAGTAGCTCTCACCTTCACTCTGCTATTCTAGACCCAAGAGGTAGAGATTTTAGGACTACTCCTATATGTTAACAAATATATATTGGGGTTGTTTCACACATATTTTTACTTATGTTCCTGTACTTCTGATAGACTCTGAAGTGTCAAAGCAGGCATATTTTTAAAACAGGTGCTATAAATAGGTCCTGAGAGGCTGCCAAGGAAAATGTCACTAACTCACAGTGGCACTGAAAGAAACGTTTCAAAGAATAATTGACTCAAAGTGCTTCCTTGCTGGGCATGCAAAGACTGAAGCAATGGGGAAGAGATTAAATGTGCCAAATTTAAAAAGGGCATTTGGGACACCCCCTGCCCGACCCTGTCCTACCCTCGTGCCCTGGATTCCCTGCATGGAGAAACCACTTCTCCTTGATTTGCTTCGCTATATTTGAAGGGGCATTGTGTAATTTGGGTTCTGAGTTTTCCACTTAAGAGAATAAATTCAGGGGAATAAATTGTGTATCAATGAAGAAAAAAAGGAGAAGGAAAGGGGTGGTAGGGAGAAGAGAAAATGTAAAAGAAATAGTAAGCAACGTTAAAAACAAGACCAACCAACAAACACACAACACCTAGCTCTTTTCCCAAAGGCTGCAGTTTAGAGGTGGCCTCAAGAAAATCACTGTCCCAGAGATCCCCTGCCTTGGGCCGGTCATTTGTGTCCCAGGACCCTGGCCTGCCAGGCAAGGAGCTTCCTTCATGCTCAGGTGAAACAGTGGCTGGTCCCTGGACCAGAGTTTTGTGATGAGTTTTTTCCCAATCCATATAAAACTGACAAAACAAGGAACAACGCACTTAACCTTTAATGAAGGTTTAATGAGTTCAAATAATTCCCTTTTATTCTGATGTGTTTTTTTTTATCTTATGGAAATATTAGATGCATTTGCTTCTCTTCCCTGGTTGCTTTCAAATATACCTACCTGACAAAATAAAGTGATTGGAAACACACCTCCTCCTCCAATTTTAGAAATACACAAGCACTGTCCAGAAAGTATGCAGCCATGCATGTCTCTTTTTTTCATAGTACATGGCTGGATACTTTCCGGATAGTCTTTGGATGTCTCAGTGACTCACGAAATATGATAACTTAGGATCATAACTTGATCTCAAATGCCTGTTAAAGGGGTACCACAGGAAGTGCAACTCAACATAATAAAATGTGTTTAAGGCAGAGAGATAGCATTTTCTGCTGAGAAGTCCAGTAGGGGGAAAAAACAGATATCATTATGGCTAAAATGTACTTCAAATAAACATCAGAAATAACAATGGATCAGCTTAGCAGGTGCACAAATAATCCTTTTAAATTGAAAATGTGTAAACACATCACCCCTCAAAAATTACATTCGAAAGAGTAATTTTAAAAGGTGTATTTGTCTTTAAAGACAGCACTTTCTTCATAAATTCTTCTCACTTTAATATTTTAAATAATTATCATTTAAAAAACCAAAATAGAAATTTACTCTTATTTTGACAATGGTAAAATCAGAGCACAATGTCAATGTAAAGTCTAAAACTTTTCACTCCTGTGATCCTAGAAATTGTATTTTATCATGAAGTTTTAAAATGTCAGTAATGGCATAAATCTATATTTCCCTTCTGATATACTTTGGGATTCAAGTTTGCTGGAAATTTTGTAAACCCAAATCTCTGAATCTGAATTATTTGAATCTCTTGCTTCCAGAACAAATTTCTACAACAGTAGACCTCAAGTCTGATATTGAGTGTGGTTCTTCAAGGGTTAGAACAATGCCCTGGAAATCATTATAGATTCATGGTATTGGACAGTAATTCAGAGATCTCTTTATGCAGCAATTCTTTACAATGTTTTTATTAAGTGTTTTTTAAAATAAAAGAGTCCTATAGTCAGACAAGTTTAGGAGATACTGCAAAATGTATTTCTCCTTTGAAAATTCACGCATGTGAAAGGTTTTGAGAAGTTCTGCATTAAAATCTTTTTAACATGGCTTATATGTGGACATGTTGTTTATTAAGAAAAAAAAAAGTAAAAGAATAAAATGGCTTAATGTAATATTCCCAAACTTTCTTTAGCATTTAATAATCATGAAGGAAACCCACTTGGGGAAACAAAGAACTAATACAAACCATTTCATTGGTTGAAAAATGTGGGTCAGATAAAGGTAAAGAGACTACCCCAGCATTATTCTAGTAGGTAGTAGAAGAGCAGAATGAGGACTGGAACCCAGCTCCCCTGGATACCAAGACAGGGCACGTTCTATGATGACATGCTACCTTTCTTTCATCTCCTAAAATCTTCCTTGTGATGGAAAGCATGTTATGAACATAAAATAAAGTCAAGAGGATACAAAGTGTACTCTCATTAACTTCCTTGCCCTTCCAGTTGATGTTCACACGTTTTTAAAAGTTAAAGGTAAGGATGTGTATACAGAAGGAAGAAAGGAGGCTCATGATTGTTGTATGACATGAAGAAGTTGTTTTTTCATAGGCTACTGTTATAGTCAGATTATGTGTTTACATGTATGAAAACAGATAAAGATAGGAGCTTCTAAGTAACACAGGGAAGTCCGCCATGGGGAATCAAATGATATGACTTACTATTTGAACGTGGACATTCTGATCAGAGATTTGGGGGGCATACATCTGACAACTGATCCTCCAAATGTAAAATAACATATTATCCAACGTAAATTCTCCACAAAATATGTTCATACAAAATACATAATCCCTAAAACTTTTATAGGGATTTTTTTCATTTACAAGTTGCTTAGAGAAAATGTAACAAAACTTAATTTTAAAAAAATACTCCTTTAAAAAAATTTGAAATAGGGTAGTGCCCGTGGCTCAGTGGGTAGAGCACTAGCCCCATATACTGAGGGTGGCAGGTTTGAACCCAGCCCCAGCCAGCTAAAAAAGAAGAAATTGAAATAACTTTCATGTAGCATTGGTGTTACGTATTTCCTATTAGTTTAGAATATTGTGAAATGTTTAATTATGGTGTACCTGAAAGATTTTCACTGGTCCCTTAAAACAGGCCTTAGTGATTCATTTTGTACCAATGAGTTAAAAAAGAAAAAAATACACTTCCAATTTCATAATTCTTTTTATTGTGTAGAAACCACTTCTGAAACATAATTAAGAAAATTTTGCAAAATGTTTTTAAGAACTACATCTCCAAATTATCCCACATAAAAATCTTCTTGTGATGATTAGAGAATAGAATTTCAGAGTGGTCTTCTCATAATTAACGACAGAATGGTTGGTGACAGTGGCTGTCTGCTCCACAATATGCTGAGACAAAACTAATATGCAAGTTGGTAAAAAAAAAAATGCAGTTCAGTATCTGTCACTTGTTTAAACTTCCTTTCACAAGAATATTTTTCTTAGTTTAAAAATATTTTCATTTTTTAACTTTCTTTTTTCTTGAGATGAAGGTCTGGCTTTATTACCTGGGTTAGAGTGCAGGGACATTATCACACCTCACTGCAACCTCAAACTCTTGAGCTCCTGTGATCCTCCTGCCTCAGCCTTTGGAGTAGCTGGGACTACAGGTGAGTGCCACCAGGACAGGCTATTCTTTCTTTTTTCTTTTTTTGTAGAAACAGGATCTCACACTTGCTCAGGCTGGCGTTGATCTGCTGGCCTCAAGCTAGGCCTCACTCATGGCAGGGCCTCCTATCCCTCTTTTGAGACTTAGAAGTCAGGTAAGCATTCTTATTTGATTATTAAGGGCACATACACATCTCAGCGATGCCTTATACATTGCCCACTAGACTTTATAATCAGCCTTCACCCTCACCCTGCATCAGCAGGCAGGATGTGGAAGGGCCCAAACCTTGCTATTTTCCTGTCAGTTAATTTTCATAATAAAAGTAAACATAGTCCCTTATCTATTATTATTTTTTTATTTTTATTAAGTCATATACACATAGATCATGAATACATTTATGCATATGAAAGGTACAATGTGTTTATTTTTTTACAATCTGATGTCCTTACATCAAACCAATCAACATAGCTTTCACCTCATTTACTTGATTATTGTGTTAAGACATTTATTTTCTACACTTGACAGATTTGACTTGTACCGTTGCAATATGCTCCATAGGTGTGGTCCCACCTTTACCCTCCCTCTATCAAAACTTCCCCCTCCCCTCCCTTCCCACTCCATTTCTCTCCTTCATCCTGGGCTATAGTTGTGTTCTATCTTTCATAAGAAAGTGTGAGTAAATATAAGTTGGTTTCATAGAAGTACTGAGTACATTGGATACTTTTTCCTCCATTCTTGAGATACTTT
>CAUYON010201168.1:0-15182 GCA_963573935.1 Arctocebus calabarensis | reverse complement strand
TTATTGCCCTCAGTAGAGTGGCATGGTGTCATAGCTCACAGCAACCTCAAACTCAAAAGTCTCTTGACTCAGCCTCCCAAGTAGCTGGGAGTACAGTCACCTGCCACAATGCCAGGCTATTTATTTAAGAGATGGGGTCTCGCCAAGGAGGAGACAGAAGGTCCGCCAGCCCCACTGAGCTGGCTACCCTCCTCCATTTTTATCCCATCTCTCCTCCATGTGTATGAAATCTCTCTCTGCCTCTTCCTATGATAGTTCATGTGATGGCATTTAGGGCCCACCTGTATAATTTAGGATAGCATCTCCATTTTAAAATTCTTAATTTAATCACACCTACAAAGGCCCTTTTCCCAAATAAGGTAGCATTTATTGGTCCCATGGGTGAGGACCTGATCTCTTTGGGGACCAATATTCAGCCTACTCCAAGGAGTGTCTTAACTCATAGCACTGCCTCACCAGAAGGTGCCCCAAGTGTCCTTTGGTCAAAGTACTCACAGAAGGCTCTTACAAGTTCATCTCTGGATGCAGTGTCCCAGTGCTGGATGCATATGAGAATCACCCGGGAGTTTTATAAACATACCTTGTCAGGTTCCCACGTCAGAGCTTCTGATCCTGTAACAGAGGGGAGTCTGGATGTGGGTATCATTAACCTCCCTAGTGATTCACATATGTGGAGCCAGGCTGGAGAACCACAACATAAAGCTCCCTGGAGAGTGGGGAGAAGCCCCAAGTCTCCCTTTAGTCACTTGAACCTCAGTCTCTTTGTCCTAAATGGTGCCCCAACCCAGGAATACTGGAGGCCTTCTTCTAACACCTGGCAATAGGGTGGGGAGGTCAAACTGGAAGATGGGAGCTCAGGTAGAACTTGTTCTCTCCCAGTCTGGCCCCCTGGAATTCCACACTTTCCCTCCTCTCCTACCTGGGCTGTAATCTTGATTCTCCCAGCACAGATCTAATTACTACACTTCCAGTAAGAAGGGAATGAAAGGCAACAAGACAAGCCAAGACCCTGGGACAGAAGAATTATTGAAGAGAACAACAACCTGTTAAACCCATCATGTTCTTTCCAGAAAATAAGGAGTTTCACAGATCCCTTATTCTGAGACATACCCTGGTATTGCCCTTCTCTTGTCTCACGCCACCCCTGCACACCCACTCACATGCATGCACGCATATATCCACAGGTTAACTCACACCTGGCTGCCGTTGAATTGCCTCTGAGAAAACATGTGCAAGAGATGAGGGTGGCAGCACAGGAGGACACAAGCCAGCTGTTCTACCCCACGCCCAGTAGATAAACAAGTGTTTCTCAACCTCCAGCGCAGGGCAAGGTCAGTGCCAGGGTTGTAATCCAGCCACTGGCATAGGTCTGCGGCCATGTCACATTTTTCTGGGAACAGGACCAATTTGACATTGCAGAACTCAAAAGTGACTTCTGGGGCTTGGCAGCAACTAGCTACCATTTGGAGCCAGGAAACCCTTATTGAAATATAGATGGGTCACTCTGGAGCACCCCCTCCTGCTGTAAGGCTGTTTACTCAGTCTCAGACCCTGGGGAGAGGCTTGGAGGAAGGCCAAGATGCAGCATGGCTGTGGAGCACACCCTACCCTTGATCTTCCCCCATATGCTTGGCCCCACCAGTGCAATGCCTCCATCTGCATGGCACAAGGAGGCAGGGAGGTTGACCAGCAGAGGCGTGAGAGCACCCTGGACTGGAAAATTGGAATTCATTTTCATAGTGCTGTGTGGCCGGGGATCAAGTGACTTCACCTCTCTGGGACTCAGAACCTTCACCTGCGCAGTAAAGGGGTGGACTCAGAATCCCTAAATCCCTTCCTGAGCTAGTGTTTATCCACCAGCTTTCTTTTTTATCTATTTCCACATAGCATATTCGGTTAGTTTTTCAGATTTCTGGTACTTTGCTAACTCTTGAAGTTCCTCTGTTATCTGTTAATTATTATCAGTAGACTGCTGCTTAACCTCAGTGGTGCACGAAATTAAGCAATCACAGCTCTGCACGAGGCTAGCCCAGGCATCTGCAGACCTGCAGGCTGGGGCAGCTCTGCTCCACATGTCCTTCATCCAGCTGCTGTCATAACCAGCGTGCTAGCCCCAACATGTTCTCTCCAGGGAGACAGCAGGAGGCGGGCTGCAATCTGACCCATCTACCTTTCAGCAAGAGGGCGAGCAGAAACACGCAGGGCCTCCTGCACCCAGGCTGGAAACTGCACACTGTCACTGCCGCCTTATTCTATTGGCCAAAGCATGCAAGTAATCCTAGAGTCAAGAAATAAGGAAATAAAATCTGCAAAGTCACATGGCAAAGGGCATGGATACAGAGAGGAGGAAGAATAGAGGCTGTTAATGCAATCGACTGCACCTCCCTGAGACAAGGAGAATCACCACCCACATCAGGCCAAAAGTCTCCCCTCCCAGGCTTGAAGGGAGTTGGGGTAGAATCAGCCACTTCCTACATACATGCAGCTCTCCTTCCCCTGATGGTACAGCCTTTGGGGAATGAGGGAGGGAGCGCTTTCTCTCTCCGGGGAGAGAATTTTGGACTCTAAAGTTGACCATCTTGCTCTACCCCAAGTGCCACAGCCTCTGGGCCCCCGGGGGGCTGGTCCAGAGTGAAAAGAGTCATTCTGAAGTGATAGAGCAAAGCAGCAGAACCTGCACAGACTTGGGCCCTTGAAGGCTTTTAGCACTTGGACTTGATGGGCACTGAGGTGGGGGGATCCTGAAAGTGGGGGAGGAGCAGGAGGCAGTGGTATGCATAGTCTCCAGGGGCCTGCAAAGCTGACTAAACATACCCATGGTTTAGTGGAAGGAACAAGGCTGATCTAAAGTCCTGCTTCTGTCCCTCACTAGCCAGACACCTCAGGTAAGTCATCCAACTTCTCTAGGGTTTTTCCCCACATCTAGGAGGGGGCATATCCTTCCAGGGCTGAATTAGGCCATTTACAAAAAATGGACTTTGCCAGTTGTCACTAAATGCCCTTTGAAGTGTGACACCAGCCACCATGCAGGTCCATCTTTGTCCATCCTGTTTGGGAAGGAAGGGGGTGACATTTGTCATTCCACCCTGCCACCACCAGTCCTCAGAGTGGGCTAAGACGCTCTCCTCTCTCCACTAGGTGCGGCCTGCTGGCTTTCACCTGGTGCCACTTCATTGTTTGTGCCTCCACAAAAGCCCTTTCTACTCACCGCTCTTGGCTCAAATATTTGACTTTATTTTTCATTTGCCTGTTCTCTGGCATCCTCCCTAGAAGGTTGTGCCCCTGGCTGCAGCACCCTTGGCAGGTTTAGATTTGCCATCAGTGTCTCTTGGCTTGATTCCTTTGGTCTATCCCAGCAGGCTGGACTCACATGCCCACCTTAAAGGTCAACTCTTAGACAGTATTATGGCTGAGCAGCTGGAAAAAGCCTCAGAAGCTGATTTTCTTTTCTCTAACTACTAGATCATTCTTTTATCCAATGACTCCCAGACGAGACCTCAGGCTCTAAAATGGGCTGTTTCCTGTTGCCTCAGAATAATGCCTTCTTTTAATATCTCGTCTGGACTCATCTCCCTGAGTATTGCCACCTCCCTTGAGAAAACAAACCACCAAGTCCATTCCCACAGCCTCACACAGTGGCAAATCCTCCCACTTACAGCCTCAGGAGACAGGGCTGTGCAGGACAGCAGCACCTGGTGCTCACTGGCTCCTCCTGGCCCCAAAACTGACAGGCAGAGGCTGGAGAGAAAGGTGAGGGGAGAGGTCGCTGATGCAGGGAGTACCTGGACAGGGCATAAGCAAAGGGACAGAAGGGGACCACTGTCTTCTCAGCCAGATCAGCTGATGGACTTGATCCGAAGGTGGGTACTTGTCTTCAGGGCGCCTCTTGGCAAAGCCTCAGAGACTTGAGTGAGCCTCTTATGACCAAACTCTGAGGTATAGGTCCTGAGCTCTTCTTTATCCAAGATCACCAAATTAAATATTTGTCATCCAGTTGACAGAGTGCACTGAAGCCCTGCCATGTGATAAGTAGGGGTGAAGCTGAGAATAGCACTACAGAAATAGACAGGGACCCTGTCCTCATAGCACTTACATTCCATGGCATTCCAGAGATTGCTGAAGCAACTGAGAATTAAAATTGTTTTGGCCTATAAAATAATTCCAGAAAATAAATTCAGTGCTGTGATCGAGTCTGGCAGAACAGGAACCTACTCGTGATGGGGTGTTACAAAATCCCTTTAGAGGAGTTGATGTTTAAGTGAAGACCCAAAAGTTGACGAGAAGGAGGAGAAGTGGGCAGAAGAGGCTACATGTGCAAAGATTCTGAGGCAGGAAGCAGCTGGTATGTCCTAGCAAGTGTAAGAAGACCCTGTGGCTGTTCTCTAGCCCCTCTACTAGTCAACATAGTGCTGGAAGTTCTGGCCAATGCAATTAATCAAGAAAGGAAATAAAGGGCATCCAAATGGGGGCAAAGGAGATCAAACTCTCGCTCTGCTGACAATATGATCTTATGCTCAGAGAACCTCAGAGACTCACCTATAGACTCCTAGAAATAATCAAGAAGTACAATAACATCTCAGGCTATAAAATCAATGTCCACAAATCAGTAATCTTTGTATGCACCAGTAAACACCCAAGTTGAGAAGAAAATCAAGGACACAATTCCTTTCACAGTAGCTTCAAAGAAAATGAAATACCTAGGAATATACCCAACAAAAGAGGTGAAGGACCTAAGAAAACAAATAGCATAAGACATTAACAAATGGAAGAACATGCCATGCTCTGGGCTGGGAAGGATCAACGTTATTAAAATGTCTATATTATCCAAAGCAAACTACAGATTCAATGCAATCCCCATTAAAATATCAACATTAAGCAGTGCCTGTGGCTCAGTCAGTAAGGCACCAGCCCCATATACTGAGGGTGGCAGGTTCAAACCCAGCCCTGGCTGAACGGCAACAAAAAAATAGCCAGGCATTATGGGGCACCTGTGGTCCCAGCTACTCGGGAGGCTGAGGCAAGAGAATCACCTAAGCCCATGAGTTGGAGGTTGCTGTGAGCTGTGTGACACCATGGCACTCTTCCGAGGGGGATAAAGTGAGACTCTGTCTCTACCAAAAAAAAAAAATATATATATATATATATATCAACATCATACTTTAAAGGACTGGAAAATGTATTCCATTTCCTACGGAACCAGAAAAAACTCCAGACAACCAAGGCAATTTTTAGTGTTAAAAACAAAGCTAGAGGTATCACTCTACCAGACTTTAGACTATCTTACAAATCTACAGTAAGTCAAAATAGCATCATATTGGCACAAAAATAGAGATATAGACATTGGACCTAAATAGAAAACCAAGAGAAGAAACCAGTCTCTTATAGCCATCTGATCTTTGATAAACCAAACAAAAGCATACACTGGGAGAAAGAATTCCTATTCACAAACGGTGGTGGGAGAATTGGATAAACACATGTGAAAGACTGAAACTTTCAGCAGTTACAAAAATTGATTCAAGATGGATAAAAGTTTTAAATCTAAGGCATGAAATGGTAAAAAATCCTAGAAGAAAGTGTGGGGAAATCTCCTGAGGATGTCAGCCTTGGGAAAGATTTCATAAAGAAGACTTCTGTGGCTATTGCAACAATAACAAAAATAAACAAATGGGACTTAATTAAACTGAAAAACTTCTGCACAGCTAAGGACATAACAATTAAAGCAAAAAGACAGTCTTCAAAATGGGAAAAGATATTTGCATGTTATGAATCTGACAAAGACTTAATAACTAAGAATCTATGGAGAACTCAAATTAATCGCCAAAAAAGAGCCAACAATGCCATATATCACTGGGCAAGAGACATGAACAGAATCTTGTCTAAGGAAGATAGATGAATGGCTAATAAACATATGAAAAAATGTTCATCAGCCCTAATCATCAGAGAAATGCAAATCAAAACCACCCGGAGATATCACTTAACCCCAGTGAGAATAGCCCACATCACAAAGTCCCAAAGTTGCAGATGCTGGTGTGGATGTGGAGAAAGGGGAACATTTTTACACTGTTGGTGGGACTACAAATTCAAACAGCCTCTTTGGAAAGAAGAATAGAGAATCCTGAAAGAACTCAAATTAGACTTCCCATTCAATCCCACTACTAGGCATCTACCCAGAAGAAAAAAAAAATCATTTTATCATAAAGACATTTACAGTAGATTACTTATCGAAGCTCAATTTACAATCACCAACATGTGGAAACAACCTAAACGCCCATCAACTTGGGCATGGATTAATAAACTGTAGCAATATGTAACAATATGTATACCATGGAATACTATTCAGCCATAAAAAAGATAGTGAGTTTACATCTTTTGTATTAACCTGGATGAGGTTGAAACACATTCTTCTTAGTAAGGTATCACAAGAATGGAAAATCAAATATCCAATGTACTCAATACTACTATGAAGCCAGAAGACGATCTAATTCACACCCACATAAGAGAAAAGCTCATTTCAATTCAAGCTGGGGGGAGGGACAGGATGGAGAAAGGACAGGGGAGTGGGGGTGCTCCCACTTAATGGGCACAACGTAGGGATGTATGGCACACCTTCTGGGTGCAGGACATAACTACGAGACGCTACTTAACAAATTCAAATATTGTGACCTGGTTATTTGTATGCTCACACTAACCTGAAATTTAAAAAAAAAAAAAAAGCCTTGTGACTACAGCCGAGGGAAAGAAGAGGAGGGTGGGAACCTCTGGGGAGGCAGGCAGGGCCGTCCTCCCCAGTGGCAGATGCTGGATTTCCTCCTACACTGTGGGGAGTCAGTGGAGGGGTCTAAGCAGGGGGCTAGCATGTTCAGTGTTTTGAAAAGATCTCTCTGGTGGTGTGGAGAAAATGCAAACCCACCTAAAATCAGAACGGAGGAGTTGGTGTAGCCAAAAGAGAAGGCTTTCTGAAAAATAGCACAGGCTAAAACCTTTGCTAGACATTTGTACTTTCTTCTAAGAACTTAAAAATAAGATGGAACCATCTATCTAAAATAGTTTATAATTGTCTTACCTTGGAACAATGGTCTAATTCTGGTTCCTACATGAGCTGTGTCTCAGCTGAATATTTTAATTATATAAAGCAGAGAAATAGCTACCTCTACTGCCTTTTTAATTGAATAGATAGTAAATTTTTAAAATGTTGAAAACATTATAGGTATTATTATTCAAATAAGCCCTCAGATATGTGTTGAGACATTTTCTGTGAGCCGTGCTCCACGGGAAATACAAAGTCCTTTTTATAAAGGCAGCTCCTGTCTTCAGAGAGCTCTATATGTTGATTTGGGGAGATATGACAAAATAGATATATAAAAAAATTAAACCACGATATGGTTTTGGTGTTTCAGTTGAAGACAAGCAGCAGAAGAAATATATACCGTGAAATTGTGCATGAGAACTTGCTACATTTTAAAAAGAATGCCCAGGCCTTGGAACTAGAAACTCGTGCCAAGCCACGTCTGGACAAAAAAGTATCAAGCATGGGCTGGGTCAAGGTTTGACCCAAGCTTTGGACTCCCCAGAAGGATTGGGACGGACACCCACTGTGAGTAAATGGTCAGGACAGAAGCACCAGTGGTGTAAAGTACAGCATGTGTCTGGGGGAGTCCTGGACGTATCTCTGTTCCTGAGTGTTCCAAACAAATATTCTGATTCACACATGTATTCACGTAAGGAGGAACGGATCTGTGACCCCTGAACCTTCTACAATTTTTGTGTACTCTATAAGAAAAAGAAAAAAAAAACAGAATTACTAGTATAAAATTAGATATGAAAGAGAATATTTATTTAGAATAAGAGAAGAAATAATTACAATTATTAATGGAGCCTTAGAAAACCAGGACCTTCTCTGCTAAGATCCCGTTAGGCAATTTGCCGGAAATGCTCACATAGAAATTCCCCTCTCCCTTAGAACACTGTATCTTCCCCCAGTACCTCCAGGGTCTGAAGCCTAAGCTTCAGACATTCCAAGTAAATCTGCCCCTGAGCACAGGAAAACAAGCACTTGATCAGATTTATGTTCCAGAGAGCAGGAGTCAATGACTCTGTGGAACAGACTCTCAGAAGCCCCTCCTGCCACTGGGGATGCGTGAAACACAGGACCGATGTGGCCTGTCCCATGGACACCCCCAACCCGCTGATGTACTCTGGTGACTGCTGCTGTGGATGCGGCCCTCATGTGAACCCCTGCTGAGCTGGGACTGGCGGCTTTTCTGATCAGACGGGAGCTGTGCCTTTGACTGGCCCAACTCTTCTGACATATGAATCCTATAAATTGGCTACAGCTTCCCGTTATCAGTGGAGCAGCGCAGGGTGAAGCAGGAGAGGATCCAGGTTCTCCAACCAGGCATCCGGTTCTGCCACCCCCAGGCCTCAGGTGTGCTCTGTGAACTACGCCCAAATTTATGGCAAGATTCTTTTTGATTCCCCAACTATGGCTAAAACGGTACAGTTTTCACCAGTGTGCTGGCACTGGCACACAGCAGCGCTGGGGAAGGGGTATGTGAGAGCATCTCCCCGGCTAGGGACACTTACCACCTCAAGTCACCATTAAAGCTACAGGATTATCAACTGTCTGCTCCAGAAAGAACCTGAGAGCCCACTCACTACAGGGGGCTGCAGAGTTTAGTTAACTCTTCTCCAAAAGAGCTTTTACCTGAAAGTCAAACTAAGCAGAGGACCCCACATCACTCACGTGCATCATTCTTCTCCCATGCATTCACTCGGGCCCTCAGCTTCCGGTAGTAGCCAGCGAGAGCAACATCCTGTCGCAGTGGTCATCTCCAGCCACCGGAGCTGCCTCTTGCCCACTCCTCAGGTCACCAGGGAGGGGGCTCTGCCCTTAGGGCTCTTTCCTACTGCTGCTCCTTCTACAGGGAAGACTGCCCTCCTAGACCCTCACCCACCTCTTAGACCCTGCTCCTCAGGAAGGCACAGAAAGGCCCCTTTTGGTGATTCCATTCACCAGCACATCCTTGACCAGAGAGAGACACCTACTGCTATTCTCAAGGCCAAAACTCTGGCCTCCATAAAAACGGCACCCAACCCCCCACCATCAGCCCTGCTGCCTCTCCAGGCAAGGAATGGGCCTCCTCTCCTCACTGGCCCCCACCAGCCCCTCCATCCCAGTAAGGGCCACTCTCAGCCCCAGACTCTTTGCTGGACCCCTGGAAATGGCTTTTTCTTCCCAAAACTCAGACATTGGTAACAAAACCCAGAGGGCAAGGAGGCGGGAATTCCAACTGGGAAAGTTGGACTACTTTCTCAAGAAGATGGAAGAACTAAGCTCACCCTCATTCTTCAGAGCTTCCCTCGACAGAACAAAGCACAAATTCACAGATGAGCTAAAACCTCAATGGATTGTCCCACCACACAGACGCAATAAAGAAAAGCTGAGTATTCGGGCAGTGTCCTCCGCCAGGTTACCTGTCCTGTGATCCCTGAGGGTCCATGGTCTGAGAAGTAAGAGAGCTCCATGCCCCACCCCCACACACACTTCTCTTCACAAGGGAGGACACCGAGGGGCTTTCCCTGCTCAGGTCCTGTGCTGTAAATGCCTGCCTCTGTGTGGGGCTTTCCTCAGAACTGAGCCTGCCAAATAATTGGAGGAGACAGAGCCTGAGAGGGACATGCTTTCTGCCCCAGCTCACCTGACAGAAGCCAGAGGGTATGCAAGACACTCCAGGAAGCCGCTAAGCCCAACCGTCTTCAAAAAGCTGTCAGAGGAGCTGGAAGACGGTTACTCAATATAAAACATTGTTCCTGGAGGTGGGGAAGGAAATTGTATCGAGAGACCAAAACAACCAAATGTTGGCAGGAGCGGTGGTGTCTGAAAATCACTAGTGGGATGCCTGGAATGCTTAATACAAACTCCAGAATGTCTGAAGCCATCTGGTTCGCAGGTGTGAATTTTTTTTAAAAATAGATATTTGGGTTTTGAGAAAACAAATTCATGAGGAAAGTTTGATATGACCTAAGAGTTTTGGTCAGGACGGTCTATGAAGTGCTGCAGTAACAAATAAATCCTGAATCTTAACAAGATGAACTTTAAATCAGAAGGCTGAATGTAACAAAGATTTCTCTCCCATTCACGAAAAGCCTGGTGCGTGTCAGGAGTCCTCCTCCATCTGGCCATTTTGTTCCAAGTGCCCTGGGGAACACACGGCCATCAAGGCGAGGGGAGGAAGAGAGATGCCAAAGGGCGCCCTGCATCTTAACTGCCTGCGTAGAAATGGGGCCCGTCACCTCTACCCACAGTCCACACAGAGAGCACGGGGCCCAGTATAATTCCCAGAGAGGCTAGCACACTCGGAAGCACACAGGTATTTGATGAACACTCTCAAGCCTCATTAGATTTAAACCCTTTGCCAAAATAGCTGATCTTTTTCCCGGGGTACTAAGCTCCCACCTCCAAAAGGTTTCTCCCTTTTGTCGTCAAACCTGGACTTAAGTACTTTGTCCTCACAGCCTTGTGTTCCACAAAAGCACTGGCCAGAGAGCTGCCCACGGAGAATATGACTTTTCCTTATTTGCGGCCCCTCATGGCAAACCACACGCTCAGTAAACAACTAGAAAAGGGTGATTTGTGATGGTTCATTCATCCAGTGAATATTTATGGAGCCTTCCCCACATGCCAGGCATTGTGCTCTGCGCTAAAGATTCAACAGCGACTCAGACACGGCTCCTCCTCTCAGAAGACTGGGTGGGGGGCAGGGGAGGCAGGCACTAATCAAATCACTTCCCCACGTGCAACTTCAAGCTGCGCTGAGTGCTGTGAAGGAGAACAGGGAGCTACGGCAGAATACGGAAAGTGGATCCAACCTGGCCCGGGTGGATCAATGAAGATTCCTCTGAAGAAGGGATGTCTGAGCTGAGCTAGGAAGGATGCGTAAAGGGAAGCCAGGCCAAAGGGGCTGGTGTGCAGGGAGGAGGCGACACACACCATGTGCACAAGCCCTCAGGGCATAGGGCACATGGCGTGTTGCGGGAGCTGCAAGGTGACCAGTATGGCTGCAGCTCAGAGGGCAGGAGTGCCACTGGGTGCCACAACCTCACGGGCCATGATGTGTGTGGAAAACCAGGTCTTCTCTCTCTAATGAGATTCTTGTTTCCAGATTGCCTTAGCACAGAGTGGTTACAGTTTGGCTCTTTAGTCGAAGTATGAGAAGTGTCTCGGGTCCTTCTTGGCACTGGGCATGAGATGGTTCATGATCCGTCCCCAACCCAGCTCCTACATGACTTTCCCCCAACGTGAAGGTTCCAGTCACATCCTTAGCTAGTCTTTCAAGGAAAACTAGCAGAAAAAAAGACGTAAGCTTACTTGGAAAAAAAAAAAAAAAAAGACTCTAAGGTTATAAAAGTCGTCCTTTATGCTGTCAAATAGCTCTGATGCCTCAAACCTTATAAATGCTTCAAGGAAAAAAAGTCCTCAAAAGAAACAAATTAGTGGTGAAGAATTTATTATGGGAGGCTATAAAAGGTGTTCCAAGGGCCTAGAAGTCATAGCGGGAACTGGCCTGGCTGAGGAAGGATCTGAACCTGTGACTCACACCGTGGGCTGTGGTCTGCCCAGGTGCACCTCACACTCTGTGGGTTCTGGAGAACTGTCACCTGTTCCTACAAGGTTCTGGAGAACTGTCACCTGCCTCCACCCCCAGTCCCTCCCACTCTGTTGACCTTCACTGTTCCAACTCCAGCCACCTCAGGCTGTTCCCAGTCCCTCAAACACATTCACTCTTACCTCAAAACTTCCCAAAGACTCTTCCCTGCTGGGAACATCCTCCCTTCTCTTCTTCTCCTGCCTTCCTGTCAGCTCTGCCTTCACCTCTCAAGGACACCCTCCCTGGCTCTCAAACTTGGACAGGTGGCCGCTCCTGGGCCTGTAGCATTCTGCTCTCTATCTGCTACTATACCACAAGGATCCCTTGCTGGTACTGCTCCCTCCTTCTCAGACTGCAAGGGCCCCAGAAGCAAGGCCCACTTTGACATGGCCCACCGCTGTCTCCTGGGCCCAGCACAGCACCTGACACACAGTAGGGGCTCAACTGCTGCTTCCTGAATGAATGGACAAACTACAGAGCTAAGGTTTAGGTTTCTCAAAGCCAGGATTTTCTGTCTTACTTATTCATGGTTATAACCCCAGCACCCAGAACAAATACTTGCTAAGTAAATGTATGAACTTCTAAGCCAGAAAGGGCAACTTAGAGATTACGTAGTCTAAGGCCCTCTCTTTGAAATGAGGAAACCAAGACGCAGGGAAACCAAAGACCTGCCCATGGTTTCATGGTTTCATGGTTTCAGCTCACACGTGTAGGCTGGGCTTCCAGAGTCAACCAGTGAAGTCATCCGGAACACTCTGCCGGTCCCTTTATTTGGAGGAAAATACTCACAGTATTAATCCTTTCCAGAAGCATCTGCCCAAAGTATTTATGTATATTTGAATGTATTAATTTGTTAATTCCTCATCTTGCTCTAAAAAGAAGTGGAGACAGTTCGCCCACTGCAGTTGATGTCAATGCTGTATTTTCCAAACTCAAGAACAAAACACACACACCCCAAAAAAACCTGTTTAGAAGGAGGGAGGATGGCACCTCTAACAGAACCAGCCTCCTCAGTCAGAATAGAAAACCTCCAGCAGAGAGGGGTTTCTCAGTAATTAAATTACCAAAATCAGTGATTAAGAGGAACAGAGCAGATGTGGAAGATTTCGATTGTGCTAAAAGATTTGACACAATGTCTCAAGGAACTGAATCCGCAAAATTCTTGCATAATTCTTGCAAATTCTTGCATCACGTCACGTGTAATAAAAATCTGTCTGCAGGACCACAGATGTGGGCAATGCTGACAGCCAAACCCACAGAATGGTCATTGATGTGAGTCTCATTAACCTCCTTATCTGAAAGGGACCGCAGATAGCTCTTTGAGGGACCTGCATCCACAATGACAACAGTAAACACCTTATATTTTTACATAGCAGTTAACTTTCTAAAACTTTCAGCCACACCATCTTATCTGATGCTCATTACCAAATGCAGAGGTTCAAATATTAAGTGATCTCCCAAGTTCATGGAGCATGTGAGTGGTTGAAGCATCAGCTCTGAGGTCCAAAATATCATTTATTCCACTTAACAGAGTGGCATGTTGTGGGAAAGACGTTTAGCTTTTTCAGGACACAAGGTCATCATATTTTTGAATACCTGCATAGCACTAATTGCTACCTAGCTAGATAAATTAGTCTCCCAGATGAGCATTTTTAAGTGACTTCTCACAGACATAAAATGGACTTGCAGTAAGGGGAAAGAGAATACAAGGACTTATCTCTGGATCTAATTTCTGGATCTAGAGATGCTTCTCTAAAGAACCCCAGGTTTTTCCCAAACAATGCCCTTATCGGTAGTCCCAGGAAAAGGTACAATCATGGCCAAAATCTGAACCTTTCATATTCTCCAAAACCTGCCTCCCATCTCTTGTTCTTTACCATGAAAAAGGTCTCCAACTGATTTCATAGGCCAGAAACCTTGGGTAATCCTTGACACCTCCCTCTCTCTTGACTCCCAAATCTAATGCATTGCCCAGTCCATTTTATCTCCTAAATACTATTCATGTCAACCTTCTTTGCCTATCTCACTGCCTCTGCTTGAATCCAAGCAATCTTTTTCATTTTTTTATTAAATCATAAACACATAGATCATGTATACATTAATGCATTTATGGGGTACAATGTTCTGATTTCATATAGAATTAGGAATGTTTACATCACACCGGTTAATATATACCTCATCTTGTTTACTTAATTATTGAGTTAAGACATTTATACTCTATACTAATACATCCAACATGTACCCTTGCATTATGCACCATAGGTGTGATCCCACCATTCACTCTCCCTCAATCTGACCTCCTCCCTCCCCTCCCATAACCCTCTCCTCCCTCCTTCATCTTGGGCCACAGTTGTGATCTATTCTTCATATGAAAGTGTGAGTGACTGTAAATTGGTTTCATAATAGTACTCAATACATTGGATATTTTTTCATCCATTCTTGAGGTACTTTACTAAGTAGGATATGTTCCAGCTCCATCCATGTAAACGTAAAAGAGGTAAAGTCTCCATCTTTTTTAAGGCTGTATAGTATTCCATGGTATACATATACCACTATTTATTAATCCATTAATGGGTCAATGGGCACTTGGGCTTCTTTTCATGACTTGGCTTTTATGAATTGAACTACAATGAACAATATAGTGCAAATATCTGTGTTATAAAGTGATTTTTTTGTCTTTTGGAATTGCAGGATCAAATGGCAGGTCTACTTTTAGATCCCTGAGTATTCTCCACACTTCTTTCCCAGCAGTGCAGAAGTGTTCCCTTTTCTCCACATCCACACCAACATCTATAGTTTGGGGATTTTGTTATGTGGGCCACTCTTACTGGAGTTAGATGGAATCTCAAAGTGGTTTTGATTTGCATTTCTCTGATGATTAAAGATGATGAACATTTTTTCATGTGTCTACAGGCCATGCACTTATCCTCTTCAGAGAAGCTTCTGTTTAAGTCCCTTGCCCACAATGAAATGAGATTACTTGTTCTTTTCTTATTAATAAGTTTGAGTTCTCTGTGGATCCTGGTTATCAAACCTTTGTCAGAAGCATAACCTGCAAATATTCTCTCCCATTCTGAGGGCTGTCTTCTTGCTTTACTTATTGTGTTCTTGGCTGTGCAGAAGGTTTTTAGTTTGATCAGATCCCAGTAATGTATTTTTGGTGTTGCTTCAATTGCCTGGGGGGGTCCTCCTCATAAAGTATTCTCCCAGGCCAATTTCTCCAAGTGTTTCTCCTGCACTCTCTCCAAGAATCTTTATAGTTTCATGTCTTAAGTTTAAATCTTTTATCCAGTGAGAGTCAATTTTTGTTAATGATGAAAGGTGTGGGTCCAGTTTCAGTCTTCTATAAGTCAATGATCAAATGATGATAAGCGTCTGGGTTCATCTCTTGGTTCTCAATTCTGTTCCATACATCTACTTCTCTATTTTTGTGCCAATACCGTGGTGTTTTTATCACTATAGATTTATAATATAGTTTGAAGTCTGGTAGCATGTTTCCTCCTGATTTGTTTTTATTTCTGAGTAATGTCTTGG
>CAUYON010201164.1:0-20984 GCA_963573935.1 Arctocebus calabarensis | reverse complement strand
AGCCTTGTGAGGCCATAAAAGTCAATATCCTGTTCCTGGTATTTTAAAAGAACTTTTTTTTTTTTTGCTGTTTTTTTGGCGTGGGCTGGGTTTGAACCCGCCACCTCCAGCATATGGGGCCGGCGCCCTACTCCTTTGAGCCACAGGCACTGCCCTAAAAGAACTTTTCTTTTCTTTTCTTTTTTGAGACAGAGCCTCAAGCTGTCACCCTGGATAGAGTACTGTGACATCACAGCTCACAGCAACCTCCAATTCCTGGGCTCAAGTGAGTCTCCTGCCTCTGCCTCCCAAGTAGCTGGGACTCCAGGTGCCTGCCACAATGCCCGGCAATTTTTTGGCTGCAGCCGTCGTTGTTTGGCGGGCCCAGGCTGGATTTGAACCTGCCCACTCAGGTGTAGCCTGTTGAGCCGCAGGCTCCGAGCCTTAAAAGAACTTTTCCTTCCTTCCTTCCTCCCTCCCTCCCTCCCTTCCTCTCCCCTTCCCCCCTTTTTCCTTCCCTCCCAAAATTTATTGGGGGAAAAAAAAAGGTAGGTTTACAGAGTAAGAACAACATATAGGCTTACAGAGCAAGAGCCATAGACAGTGAATGGGCCTTCATTGCCAGGGTAAGTAGGCAAAGAGCAAGTAAAAACCATTCTTTTTTTTTTTTTTTTTTAGACAGTCTCACTCAGTTGCCCAGGGGTTGAGTGCTATGGTGTCAAAGCTTGCAGCAACCTCAAACTATTGAGCTCAAGCGATTCTCTTGCCTCAGCCTCCCAAGTAGCTAGGACTACAGGTGCCCACTACAATGCCTGGCTATTTTTAGAGATGGGATTTTTCTCTTGCTTGGGCTGGTCTCGAACTCCTGAACTCAAGCAATCCACCTGCCTTGGCCTCCTAGAGTACTAGGATTACAGGTGTGAGACACCATGCCTGGTAACAGAAACTTTTTTTTTTTTTTTTTTGTAGAGACAGAATCTGACTTTATCGCCCTTGGTAGAGTACCATGGCATCACACAGCTCACAGCAACCTCCAACTCCTGGGCTTAGGTGATTCTTTTGCCTCAGCCTCCTGAGTAGCTGGGACCACAGGCATCTACCACAATGCTGGGCTATTTTTTGTTGCAGTTCAGCTGGGGCTGGAGTTTGAACCTGCCACCCTCCGTATATGGGGCCAGTGCCTTACTGACTGAGCCACAGGCACCACCCACAAAAACCTTTTTTAGAAAAAAAACAAAACAAAACTGGGCAGTGCCTATGGCTCAAAGGAGTAGGGTGCTGGCCCCATATACTGGAGGTGGCAGGTTCAAATCTGCCCTTGCCAAAAACTGCAAAAAGAAAACAAAATTAAAAGTCCAAGAGATGAGCACAGAACACAGGAGGTAGCAGGTATGTTCAGAAAACTCCATGTCAGGTCAGGCCATCCAGATGACTCCATCCTAAACCTGCTCATGTCTCCAGAAGTGAAGGTGGTGCCTCCCTGGGGCTGCTGGGGGAGGGTAGGATTGTCCTGAGGGGACTCCAGGTGGGAGTTGGGGGTGTTGGTGGTTGGAGCAAGCATGGAAGCAGGGTAGACTGGGCATGCACTGGCTCTGGGCTGCAGGAAGACAGCTGTCCCAGTGTTGTCCGTCCATGGAAGGACAGAGAGAAAAGATGCTGGGTGCTTGGGTGATGTCATTCTCTGAATTTTGGCTGTTTTGTAAAAAGGAGGGAGGCCTTTTGGAGCCTTTCTGTTTTACCACTCTTTTGTTTTGAGACAGAGTCTTACTCTGTTGCCTTAGGGTTGAGTGCCATCATATCATCATAGCTCACAGCAACCTCAAACTCCTGAGCTCAAGCCATCCTCTTGCCTCAGCCTCCTGAGTAGCTGGGACTACAGGTGCCCGTATGACACCTGCCTCGATTTTCTATTCTAGTAGAGACAGGGTCTTGCTTTTGCTCAGGCTGCTCTCAAAGTCCTGAGCTCAAGCAGTCTACCCACCTCAGCCTCCCTGAGTGCTAGGATTACAGCCACTGCTCCTGGCTCGTTTTTTTCCCATTCAGATGCTGTCAGTCACCCTTGTGGGTGCTGGCACTTGGCAGCCACAGCACTGCCCAGGCTCTCCTCTGTCCCCTGCCCAGAGCAGCTACATACAAGTTATCTCAAGGGGCATCTGTAGCCCCAGGTGGACCCAAGTAGAGGCCTCTTTTTTCCTTGGATTTCTGATTTACAAAATAAAAACACTTTTTTTTTTTTTTTTGTAGAGACAAAGAGTCTCACTTTATCACCCTCGGTAGAGTGCTGTGGCATCACACAGCTCACAGCAACCTCCAACTCCTGGGTTCAGGTGATTCTCTTGCCTCAGCCTCCTGAGTAGCTGGGTCTACAGGCGCTTGCCACAACACCCAGCTATTTTTTTGTTGCAGTTTGGCCAGGGCCAGGTTTGAACCTGCTACCTTTGGTATATGGGGCAGGCGCCCTACTCAACAAGCCACAGGTGCCACCCCAAAACACTTTTTAATCTTGAAACTTGCTCATGGGAAGTGGATTGACTCTAGGACTCTGAGGAGAGGGACATTGGTCCTGCGTTTCCTCTTGGTCCCTGCAGTGACAGCCAGCTCTGAGGATTCCATTCTCAGCCTTGCCCAGGCCCCACACCCACCTGTGGGAGCAGGTGCTGTCCTTGTTGTGAAGTCTGATACCTGGTTGTGCCAGATTGGGTTACAGTCCTTGTTTGGCACAGTTTCTTACAGGATTTTATAGACAAACTTGAGGTGCAGCATATCCTTTAAAGAGGAAAGCAGGGTATGGTGGTGCACACCTGTAGTCCCAGCTACTCGAGAGGCTGAGGTTGGAAGATCACTTGAACCCAGAAGTTGGAGCTATAATGACACCACTGCACAAGCTATAATAACACCACTGCACTCTAGCCTGGGTAACAGAGTGAGACCCTGTCTCAAAAAAAAAGACCTGTTGATTTCAGAATACCCTCCAAAAAAGTTTTGCATTTTGCAGGATGTATATTTCACCCCACCCTACCCCTACCCCACCCACCACCACCAATAATTGATGTCACTGTCCTCTGGGCTCTTGCTGGCCCTGGACAGTCTGAGAAGACAGGATGACTGCTAGTATTTGTATTTGTCTGTACTAGAGGGGTAGAGTGATGTCTGAGTGGTCCCTTGTGTTTCCTCTGCTGCTTTTTGTGGCTTTTGACCATTTCTCTGTTTGATCTGTTGGCCTTTTTCTCGTTGATGTAGAGGAAGACTTTATATATCATTCGTTCAACAAATATGTATTGAGTTCCTGCTTGGTGCCTAGTCCAGAAAAAAATCTGTGTTCTCATTGAGTTCCCCTTAGCTGGGGATGTACAGTAGATGCACCCTTCCCACCGAGGTTTGAGAGAGGTCTCAGCTGATGAGAACAGTAGGTCCCAGCTGGTGAGTGCAGGCCATCCCACAGGTAACAAGGGCACCTGGGAAGAAAACCACCAGGTGTGGAGGTATCAGACTCTACATTAGGATGAACTCAGACGCAGTGAATCACGTGTAGATTGAGGAGGCCCCACCTATACTCATCTAGCTTCCCTGCTATTCATGTTTTTTTTTATGATTGGTTTGTTTGAATGATGCAAACTCGTTCTTTTGTTTTGGTTGATATTGTTAAGGCTCTGGAGTCTGTAACTCTTTCCCCTTTTTCTGTTTTTTTTTTTTTGCGATGAGAGTCTCACTCTGTCAACCAGGCTAGAGTACTATGGTGTCCATAGCTCATAGCAGCCTCAAACTCTTGGGCTCAAGCAATCTCTTGCCTCAGCCTCCCAAGAAGCTAGGACTATAGGCATCTGCTACAAAGTCTGGCTAGTTTCCTTCTTTCTTTCTTTCTTTCTTTCTTTCTTTCTTTCGCTCTTTCTTTCTCTCTCTCTCTCTCTCTCTCTCTCTCTTTCGTAGAGAAGACGAGACTCTCACTCTTGCTCAGGCTGGTCTCAAACTTTGGAGCTCAGGTGAGCCACCTGCCTCAGCCTCCCAGAGTGCTGGGATTACAGGTGTAAACCACCACGCCTGGCCTTCATCTCTCTTCTCATAATCATCTTAATTTTTAAAAAATTGCACATCTGCCAAAGGTTACCAGCCCATCCCGTCCACTTCCCCTGAGCCTTTGAGAGGTTGGCTCAGCCACACTACCATATCCTGCAGCTCCATTTATGTTGGCTCTTCCCTGGGAGTGAGCCTGTGGGCTCACCAGGAGGAGAGGGTCCTGCCAGGACAGGTGGCAGGGGAGAGGTCCTCCTGCCACAGAGGCCCCTATGGTACCCTCACCCCAGGCCAAAGTCCATCTTGCTGCTGTGGAGCAGTGACATCTTCGTCCCTCCTTTCATCACCTCCTCTAGCCTGGGTCTGTTTCCTTCCTGCCTCTGCCTGTGCTGATGGTGACATCCTGACAAGTCCACCTGCCTTCTCAGAGACCAGCCCTCCATGTGGGTCTCTGCCTCTTTGGAGCAGAACCTTCCTGCCTCTGGGTACATTGCTGGGTGATAGTGGCTTGGATCTGGTCCTCACCTTTCTCCATGGACAGGAGCCTCTCAGCCACAGGGAAGGTGCCCTCCAGGGACCACCCCATGCACCAGCTGTCTCCTTTACCTTCTCCCTGGCATCCCTGTGAGGTGGGGCCTTGTTTTTCCTTTTGTCCTTGAGTTACTGGGTGTTGGGGTCTTTTTGTTTTTCACTCAAGGTATTAAAATCCTTAACTGCTGGCGGCTCCTGTGGCTCAGTGAGTAGGGTGCTGGCCCCATATGCCGAGGGTGGTGGGTTCAAATCCAGCCCCGCCAAACTGCCACAAAAAAAAAAAAAATAGCCGCACCTTGTGGCAGGCGCCTGTAATCCCAGCTACTCTGGAGGCTAAGGCAAGAGAATCACCTAAGCTTAAGAGCTGGAGGTTGCTGTGAGCTGCGATGCCATGGCACTCAACCGAGGGTGACAAAGTGAGACTCTGTCTCTTTCAAAAGAAAAAAAATCCTTACTGCTTTAACTCAGCGATTGAACTTGCCTAGGCCCTGGTGGTCCTATGTGTCCTTGGAACCCTTGCGTCTGCCATGGGTCACATGCTGATGCAGGCTGGTCCTGGGCTGTATCCACTTAGCAGGTATAGTGTGGACAAGCCACCTGGGGTGCCTGAACACATAGTATACTGATTCCTGCATCCCCTTCATCCCTACGTCAGGTGATGTCTGAGCGGCAGAAGAGGACTCTGGGCTCAGCAGAGGGCCCAAAGCTGGGGTTCACACCTGAGTCAGGTGCTTTTGAGATGGGCATCCAGGCTGCAGAGGGCAGCCTGCCTAGGCCCCACCCTTGTGGAGGTGACCAGCCTTGCCCTCGACTTGCCCTGACTCTGGACTGTGCCAGTGATGTCAGCCCAGGGACTGTGACATCACTGAGTGGAGACCACCAGAGAAGGGGGGCCCTGGGCCTGGCCCCCGGGGAGCTGGCCCTGGGCCAGGCCAAGATGGAGAACTCCAAAAAGAGCAGGGCAGGTAACTTGACCAGGTGGGCACTCTAGAGGGTGCAGCCTGACTCTACGCTGTGCCTATGAGACCAGCTCCCAGCAGTGCCACATGGGGACAGTTAGTGCTGTCTCTGGGCACCAGCCTCTCCCCAGCCCCACCCCACCATCCTATGGTCAGGAAGGCCTGACCCCCCTCTGGGGCAGTGTCACTGGGGTCACATCCCTATGTCCCTTGGGGCAGCATCATAGCTGTGGTTCAGTTTTACGGCTTGGTGAGCTATCTTCATCCCCTCTACCTCCCCAGGATCATTATTTTTAGCTCTAGTGCCTTGAGCCTGGGTCAGGACTGAGGTGGGGGTTTCTGCTGCCTGAGGCTCCAGCATGCAGGGCAGGAACCCTGATTCCTAGGCCACAGCAAGTGGGTATATGGGGTTCTGGCTGCCTCCAGCCTGTCATCCTCACCTCCTTCCAGACCATAGGTCCTGTCTAGGGGCAGAGTGTCCAGGAGAGGCCTGACTTTGTGCTTTGCGTTGCCAGGATTTGGTCAGGCAGTGGGCTCTGTGACTGACCAACTGACCATCCAGTCCTCCAGGGAGTCACTGCAGCATAGAGGTGGTCTGTCTTCAGAACCCTGCTGAGTCCTGGGGTGAAGGCTCTTATTTGTGGGTAGGAGGATGTAGTGGCATCTCCAGGGCTGTCTCCCAAGATTGGTGACCCTGACTTCCTCTGACTGCACACCTACTGTTGTAGGAGTCCATGACCTTTCTGAATCGGCTCCTGCTTTTGGCCCTCCTAGGCCAGGCTGCCTCCTGTGGCCCTGACAGTGAGACTCTCTGGGGAATCACAGTGGGGTACTGGCTTTGCTCTCCTCTCCACCTTAGTCAGCATGGGCAGGCAGCTTAGTGCGCTGCAATGCTCTCCCAGGGATATCAGGTGTGGCTGCCATTCCCATTGTCCCTCACACACAACCTTCTGCACAGGGGCCTTCTTGGAATGCAGTTCGCCCTCCCTCCTGGCCGTGAGTCCCCAGGACAGGGCCTGTGGGGGATCCTTGTGTGACTGGGGGTGCTTGGCACTCCCTTGCTCTGGGCCTTGGTACCCCCTCTATGGATGCAAGGATGCAAGCGTCTTCATAGGAAGTCATCCTGAGAGTGTGGCTGGGGGAGCCAGTGGCCCTCCCCAAGCAGCCAGATGCCACAGGTATCCCCCAGAGCCCTGCTGGGGGCTGTGGAGGATAATGCCTGACTTCAGCTGCTGTTATGGCAGCTGGGCAGAGATGCAGACTTGGAAGGGAACCTCTGGGTCAGCCTAAGACCTTGAGTCTCTGTGGATTTTTGTTCCTCGTAGCTGCTCCACAGAGCACAGGATGGGTTTGCACCTGGTCCTGAGGCTGAGTGCAGCAGAGGCTATGGTGGCTCCAGATGGATGCAGTTGCGTGTAGAAGAAATCCTGTTAGGGCTGCTGGCCTGCTTGGCTGCCAGGGGAAGCGTGGGTCAAGGGAGGCCTAGGGTCAGTGTCAGGCGGAGTGCAGCTCTCTTCTCCTCCTCCCCTCTCCAGATCAGGGTTTGGGCAGGGTTTGCCAAGAACACCACCCACCTGTAAGTGGGGCCAGGACCTGAGAGGAGGTCATCAGCAGACATGGGGGCTTCCAAAGCAGATCCCAGGACGATAGGGAAGGGGTCCTGCCTGGGCGCAGCCCTGAGGCGCAGCAGGGAAGTGCCCTTCTGTGGTTCAGGGCTGAGGTCTGGGCAGTGGAGGCTGGGGTAGAGGGATCTGGTGCTTTCTGTCCTATAAGAGCAAGCACACTTAGTTGGATTATGACTGCCCATCATATTTCTGGGCAAGTCATTCTACTCAAAAAGGAGCTGCCTGCAGCTGGAACTTCCTGATAGGTGCTCTCAGCCTCAGTTCTTTTTTTTTTTTTTCAGCCTTAGTTGTTTAATGACTGGCAGGCGCTCAGCCCTGTCTTGGGCATCCTGGGGTTTGGGAATAGGAGTGCATTTAAGAAAGCATGTCCTGGCCTGGTGTGGTGGCTCACACCTGTAATCCTAACATTCTGGAAGGCCAGTGTGGATGGATTGCTTGAGCTTAAGATTTCAAGACTAGCCTGAGCAAGAGCAAGACCCCATCTCTACTAAAAGTAGAAAAGCTAGCCAAGCATCATTATACATGATGCATGCCTGTAGTCCCATCTATTCTGGAGGCAGGGGCAACAGGATTACTAAAGCCCAAGATTCTGAGGTTGCTGTGAGCTGCAATGCCATGGCACAGTACCCAGAGTGACAGACTGAGACTCTGTTAGAAAAAAAAGCACCTTCCTGGGTGGCGCCTGTGACTTAAAGGAGTAGGGCACCGGCCCCATATGCCAGCGGTGGCGGGTTCAAACCCAGCCCTGCAAAGAAAAAAAAATTAAAATAAAAAAAAAAGCACCTTCTTAGTTAAAAGCAGACTCCCAGAAAAAGGCAGCAGGAGACCTGGTGTGGTGGTGTGGGGGCAGTGCACAGACATCTGTGGAGCTTCTCCTGCCTGGAGGTGAAGGAACCTGGTAGCAGGAGGAGCTTTGAGGAACTGGACAAAGGGTGAGGTATTGAAACTTAGACACAGGTTTGACCTCCTGTGCTGGATTTAGGGGTGTTGGGCAGTGGCAGACTCAGCTCCAACTCCTTTCCTGAGCCAGCTCTCAGCTCTGTAAACATTTTGGGACCCTTGAGTATTTTTTTTTTTTTTTTTGAGACAGAGCCTCAAGCTGTCACCCTGGATAGAGTGCTGTGGCATCACAGCTCACAGCAACCTCCAATTCCTGGGCTCAAGCGAGTCTCCTGCCTCTGCCTCCCAAGTAGGTGAGACTACAGGTGCCCGCCACAACGCCCAGCCATTTTTTGGTTGCAGCCATCATTGTTGTTTGGCGGGCCTGGGCTGGATTTGAACCTGCCAGCTCAGGTGTACATGGCTGGCGCCTTAGCCAGTTGAGCTACAGGCGCCGAGCCTTTTTTTTTGAAACAGTCTCACTCTGTCACCCTGGGTAAAGTATTGCGGCATCATAACTCTCAGCAACTCAAAACTGTTGGGCTCAAGTAATCCTCTTGCTCCAGCCTCTCCAGCAGCTAGGACAATAGGTGTCTGCTGTGATGCCTGGCTAGTCTTTCTGTTTTTAGTATACATGGTATCTTGCTCTACCTTAGTCTGGTCTTGAACTCCTGAGCTCAAGCAAGCCACCCGCCTCGGCCCCCTAGAGTGCTAGGATGACAGGCGTGAGCCCTTGTACCTGACCCTAGTATTCTTGCCTTTACAAACACTTGTCTAGGCTCGGCACCTGTGGCTCAACGGGCTAAGGCGCCAGCCACGTACACCTGAGCTGGCAGGTTCGAATCCAGCCCGGGCCCGCCAAACAACAAGGACGGCTGAAACCAAAAAATGGCCGGGCGTTGTGGCGGATGCCTGTAGTCCCAGCTACTTGGGAGGCAGAGGCAGGAGACTCGCTTGAGCCCAGGAATTGGAGGTTGCTGTGAGCTGTGATGCCACAGCACTCTGTCCAGGGTGACAGCTTGAGGCTCTGTCTCAAAAAAAAAAAACAAACTTGTCTAGGTGTACTTTGTGCATGGAATAAAATTCACCTCCTTGTACAGCCATGTGACCCATCCCAGTTAAAGGCTATTGTCCTATGGCTTTGTTTGGCACTGTGTAGCCACCCCTTATCCCCCCCCCCCCGCCCCGCCCAGAATGATGATCTAAATCCCACAGTTTTGCCATTTCCAGAGTCATAGAAATAGAATCACATAGTATGTGGCATTGGGCCGAGCCCAGCATGTCTGGTCTTGTGGCTTCTTTCCCTTGAGTCCTGGCATCTCCATCAAGAGCGGTCCATAGCATGTTCATCCCTTCACCAGCTGATGGATGTTGTGGTAGTTTCTGGGTTTGGGCGATTTCAGGGAAAGCTGTGAGCATTTGAATCTGGGTTTTGTGTTCCATTTCTGCTCCTTTTGGTAAGCCCTAGGGTTGGTCTCCCTGAGCAGGTCTTGCTCTTGCTGCCTTGTGAGGGCAGGAGGTGGGGGTAGCTTCTCAGACTCCAGGGAGGCCACCTGACCCCTAGAGCCGCCCCATGAGTCCTTTCTGCTGGTGGTTCTCAACCTGGTGATGGCTATGACCTTCATGGGTCTATTTTCTTTCCTCAGCTTCCACTTCTTTTCCTTAGAATTCTACTTCCAGTTTTTTGTTCCTAAGCTGTTTCTTAGAGAAAGTATTAGTCCAGAATGGTATATTTCTCTGAGCTTCTTTGGAACAACCTATCTACCCACAAGCCATCCTATGGGATCACAGACGTGCCTGGTGGGCTTTGGAGCAGCTCCGGGTGATCTCAGGTCCTGTGTGTTCCTCACCACAGGCCTTTCCTTTCCCTCCTCCTCTTTGCTCATGTAGTCTGAGTTGCATTTTATAACTGAGATGTGATTTGTGGACTATACCATTCAGCCGTTCAGAGTGAACATCTCAGTGGCTTCAGCATCCTCACAGAGTTGTGGATCCATCACCACTATCTAATACGGACCATAACCATCATCCCAAAAAGAGATTTTCATCACCCTCAAAAAGAAAGGGTGGTTTTGTTTTCAACTTGAGGTTCTAAAATGTGCTTTCCATGTTCTGCTTCCCCAAGGGGGCTTCATCTGCCTGTGTCCTTCTCGGCCTCATTGTGGAAGGGTCTGAGTGTTTCAACTGACTCCTTTCCCCCACTAATGTCAAGGGCTCTTCTTCCACAGTCTGAGAATGCCCACGTCCCCTCCTTGTCTGGAAAGAGGGCCTGAGCCCTGGATGCAGCTGCCTGGGAATATGTGAGGTGTCTTTTTTCTGACACCAAAAGTGATGGTGATTTCCGAGAAATGCTGAGATTGGGGTCTTCTCCTGGCACCAGTTGCCCAAGTTAGCACAGTCCCCCCAGGCTGAGGACTTGGCTCCAGCTCCCCCGCCCCCTCAGAAGTCAGCCTGAGTCCAGACTTGCACCAGATCAGCCTCATGGGCTGTGGTCCTCATGTCCTCCTCTGCAGAATCTGCCTGAATCTACTATAAAGGAACCAACCAGGAGTGGCCATGTGGAAGAGGCATAGGGTCTGGTGTGGGAGTGTGGAGCTTCCATGATCTCTCTGAGCACCACCTGGGGACACCCCACAACTTAGTCTCCTCATCAGCATAAACTTAGGTATAGTCTAGGGGTTGGGACAGAGACCAGGTGTGCTCCTCACAGCAGCACCACACCTGCTAATGTCCCTTTCTGCTTCTGCCAGCTTCCACCTGAGAGGACGGAAGAGCTGGAGCATGTGTTTTGGGGTTGGCACCTCTCCAGCAGCCTGGCCTCTTGTCTGGAGAGTGGGGGAAAATACAATGCTAGCAGGTGGCCATGGGGCAGGAGCCTCCCAGGACAGGAGTCTCCTTAGGATCCCTGCAGCCTGTATGGATTTTACCTCTGATTCTGATGCACCTTTGTATCTCATGTGCCTCTGTCTAGTCTGTGTCTATGCGCACACATGTCTGCACTTCTGATAGGAAAGGAATCCAACAGTAAATAACCCACAGGTGTCTACTAATGGAGGGAGCCCCTCTCTTGGAATCCTAACGTTTTTTCTAAAAGAAGGAGGATATTCCTGGGCTGATGGGTCTTCTAGGTGTGTCCCAGGGTGCAGGGGTGGGTGGAATGGCTGCCCTAGGGATGGATGAAGTGGAGGGTATAGGTGTACAGGCTCTGGTTTTCTGCCCTATGGGCACAGGTGTCCCTGCCAGAGCTCTACCTGCTGTACCACATGGAGCTGAGCTGCATTCTTCATGCTCTGACTCTTCTGTCCCCTCCAGACTCCTCTTGGCCCAGGGCTTGTCACAGCCCTCCAGTGTCATCGCCACACTCCTCCCATGCCATTGTTAGCAACTCCGTCACAGTGGAATAGTGCACAGATGGACTGGTGAAGAGCAGGCTGTCAAAGAGACTATTTCCCCTTGCAATTTTTGTGGCAGGCAAGGGCCATAACGTCCCTCACAGTCTATACCTGCAGTCAGAATTGGCCATGGCCAGTGGAAAGGCGGAAACAAGCTCAGCTGTCAGCCACCTGTCCACTTACATGGAGGTGCCTGGTGGGGCTGTTGCAGGGCCATCCCCTTTGACTGGGGTGCAGGATCCCAGCCCTGGTGGCCCTGTGTTGCCATCTGGCTCTTGAGTAGCCTAGTGGACAGGACAAGTGGCCTCTCCATGCATGGTTGGGAGAAAGGGGCTGCTGTGGTGGTCCACCTGGGCCCACAACATGTGGCGATGCTACGCAAAGTGGACTCCCAGCTCCCCACCTTGGGGTGTCCCACTGCAGGTAAAGATAGGTGCAGAGAGAGAGAGGTATGCATTCACAGACCTCTCTGCTGAAGATGAGGAGACAACTTCCCCCACAGCACTCAGAAAAGATGTTAAAATTTCATACCTGATTTGGTTTAGAGGAACTGAGTTAACAACTTAGGGAGTTTCTCTTGTGATTGGAAGTAAGGATTGCTTAGTTAGCCAGTGGCCACTAAGCAGGGATGAAATAACAGTAGATTGATACCTTTCCTTCAGCCACAGTCACTGGTTCACATCAGTATCTCTGGCCACCTCCCTTGTATCTGGTGCAGGGCTGGGTACCAGTCTTAGTCCAGTGGAGAAAATATGTGTCTGAAGTAAACCAGGAGTCACCAAGGAAATATAGATCAAAACCACAGAGGAGGATCGTGTTACCCTGCCAAGAGTCTGTGACCAGAAAGATAGTAGAAGCATTGGTGATGGTGGCAACGTTCAGGACCTCTTACAGGGCTGATGCAAGTGTGAGTTGGTACAGCTGCTGTCGAAAAAGAGTCTGGCAATTTCTCAAAGACTGAAAGAGAGTTTTCACATGACCCCACAATTCTACTCCTAGGTACATAACCCTGAGAAATTAAAACATATCTGCATAGAAATTTGTACATAAATGTATTCATAGCAACTGATTCATAACAGTCAAAACTTTGAAAACAGCCCAGGTATCCACTGAGGCATGAATGAACACACACAATGTGGTCTATCCACAAGCTGGAGTATTGCTCAGCTATGAAAAGATCTAACACAAGCTACAATATGGATGGACCTTGAGGACATCGTGCTCAGTGAGAGAAGCCAGAAACAGAAGGACACACAATATTCCACTTATATGAATTTGTCCAGAATAGGCAGATCTGGGGAGACAGAAAGTAGAATATTGGTTTATTCTGAATTTTATAGGACATAATTTGCAAATAATAAAATATATAATGCTCTGTTGTAAGGTTTGTATAGCCTGTTGTACAGAATGATTTTGTCAAATTGTTACATCAATTGCCAACCTGTGGCCATTTTTAATGAGGGAAACAGGTCAGATGTACTGTGGTTAATGCATTTGTACATTAAGGAGTAAATAAGGTAAAATAAATAGTTTTCAAATACTTAGAAGAATATCTTCTTAAATTTTTTGTGTTATGCAATGTAATGGCTACGTAATTGATTTTAAGTTAACTGGTGTTATTAACAGTTTCAGGACACTAAGTCCTGAAAAGCAATAGGTGAGGGTCTGGTTTGTTTGGCCAATATATGAGGTGTAAATTCTGCCCCTGGGACAGATCTTGGTGATGTCATTAGTGTAGGGTTGGAAAGTGATGTACTGGGCACACCTTGTTGTATTTTGTGCTTTATTTTTACTTCAGAGATACTGCATTTCTCCCTGTTCCCTGAGATACAACAATATTGAAAGTAGGCCAGTTAATAACCCTGCAGGGACCTTTGAGTTTTCAAGTGAAAGGAAGAGTCACATATCAATTTTTAACTTTCTTATTTAAAAACATTTTTTTATAGCCAGCCAAATTTAACAGTAGGGGTTGGTTGTATATACCAACTTCAGTGAAACAAGTGTTAATAAGTTCTAATAACCTGCTACCATTGGCTATCCTTAACTTAAAAGCTAGAAATGATTAAGCTTATTGAGGCAGGCATGTTGAAAGCTGATGTAGGAGGAAAGCTAAGCCTCTTGTGCTGGTTTGCCAAGTTGTAAGTGCAAAGGAAAAGTTTTGAAGGAAATTAAAGCTGAAACAAGCTAGGCATGGTGGTGCGAGCCTGTATTCCCTGCTTCTTGGGGATATTGAGGCAGGAGGATCGCATGACCCCAGGAGTTGTGGGTTGCAGTGCTGATGTGGAAGCTGCAGTAAGTTACCCAGAAGATGTGGCTATGACCATTGATGAAGATGACCTCACTAAAATAGCCATGAATCTAAACAGATTTTCTATGTAGGCAAAACAGTCTTCTATTGGAAGATGCCGCCGTCTATGATGTTCATAGCTGGAGAGGAAAAGTCAGTGCCTAGCTTCAGCGTTCAGAGTCTCATGGGATAGGCTGATGTCAAGGGCCTGTGCAGCTGGCAGCTGGTGACTTAAGTTGAAGCCACTGCTCATTTACCATTCTGAATTGTACAAATATACTCTGCCTGTACTCTATAAATGGAATCACAAAGCCTGCTGACAGTATGATTGTTTACACCTTGGTTTACTGAATACTTTAAGCCCATTGTTGAGATCTGCTCATGAAAAAAGATTCCTTTCATAGCTGGGCATTGTGGCAGGTGTCTGTAGTCCCAGCTACTTGGGAGGCTGAGGCAAGAGACTTGCTTAAGCCCAAGAGTTTGAGGTTGCTGTGAGCTGTAATACCGTGATACCATAGCACTCTACAAAGGGTGACACAGTGCAACTCTGTCTCAAAAAAAAAAAAAAAAAGATTCTTTTCAAAATATTCCTGCTTATTGCACAGCCCACACTTCTGGATGGCCCCCTTCACCCCAGAACTCTGATGGAGATGTGCAAGGAGATGAATGTTGTTTTCATGCCTGTTAATACAATATTCATTCTGCAGCCCATCGATCAAGGAGTCACTTCAACTTTCAGTTCTGATTGTTTAAGAAATACATTTCAGGCTCAGCGCCTGTGGCTCAAGGACTAAGGCGCCAGCCATGTACATCTGAGCTGGCGGGTTCGAATCCAGCCCAGGCCCACCAAACAACAATGACGGCTGCAACCAAAAAGTGTCCGGACATTGTGGCGAGCGCCTGTAATCCCAACTACTTGGGAGGCGGAGGCAGGCGACTCGCTTGAGCCCAGGAATTGGAGGTTGCTGTGAGCTGTGATGCTACGGCACTCTATCCAGGGTGACAGCTTGAGGCTCTGTCTCAAAAAAAAAGAAATACATTTCATTTTGTAAGGCTGTAGCTGCAAGAGAGATTCCTCTGATGGATCTGGGCAAAGTAATTGAAAACCTGGGAAAGATTCATCATTCTAGATTTTACTGTTATTCATGGAAGGTGGTCAAAATGGCAACATTTTTTCTTTTTTTTTTTTTGCAGTTTTTGGCCAGGTCTGGGTTTGAACCCACCACCTCTGGAATATGGGGCCCGTGCCCTACTCCTTTAAGCCACAGGTGCTGCCCTCAAAATGCCAACATTAACAGGGCTTTGGAAAAAAGTGGATTCCAACCCTCATGGGTGACTTTGAGGGGTTCAAACCTTTAGCAGAGGAAGGAGCTGTGATTGTGGTGGAAATAACAGTAGAAATAGAATTAAAAGTAGAGCATGAAGGCCAGGTACCATGGCTCGTGCCTGTAATCCTTGCACTCTGGGAGGCCAAGGTGGATGGATTGCCTGAGCTCACAGGTTTGAGACTAGCTTGAGCCAGAACAAGACCTCATCTTTTAAAAAAAAAAAAAAAAGCCAGATGTTGTGGTGGGTGCCTGTGGTCCCAGCAACTTGGGAGACTGAGGCAAGAGAACTGCTTAAGCCTAAGAGTTAGAGGTTGCTGTGAGCTATGATGCCACGACACTCTATCAGGGGCAACAAAATAAGACTCTGTCTAAATAAATAAATAAATAAATGTAGAACCTGAAGATGGGACTGAATTCCCTGGTTTCATGATAAGAGAACAGATGAGGAGTTGCTTCTTTTTCTTTTTGAGATAGAGCCTTAAGCTGTCACCCTGGGTAGAGTGCTGTGGCATCACAGCTCACAGTAACCTCCAACTCCTGGGATCATATGATTCTCTTACCTCAGCCTCCCAAGTAGTTGGGATTACAGGCGCCTGCCACAATGCCCGGCTATTTTTTGGTTGCAGCCGTCATTGTTTGGTGGGCCCAGGCTGGATTTGAACCCGCCAGCTCAGGTGTATGTGGCTGGCACCTTAGCTGCTTGAGGGCGCCAAGCCGAGGAGTTGCTTCTTCTCGATGAAAAAGTGGTTTCTTTTTCTTTCTATTTATTTATTTATTTATTTATTTATTTTTTGAGACAGAGTCTCAAGCCATCGCCCTGGGTAGAGTACTGTGCCATCACAGCTCACAGCAACTTCAAACTCTTGAGCCTAAGCAATTCTTTTGCCTCAGACGCCCACCATGATGCCCAGCTATGTTTTGGTTGTAGTTGTCATTGTTGTTTGGCGGGCCCGGGCTGGATTCGAACCCACCAGCTCTGGTGTATGTGGCTGGCACCCTAGCCGCTTGAGCTACAGACACGGAGCCAAAATGTTTTTGTTTTTTTTTGAGATGAGATTTCACCATATGACCCAGGCTGGCCTGGGTGGGCTTAAATGATTCTTGAGTAGCTGGAACTACTGGTGTGTGCCACCATGCCCAGTAAGTGTTATTGGGCACTTAATGCATTGCAGCACAGTATAAACATAACTTCTGTATACACCGGGAAACCAAACACTTGTGTCATACAGTGTTGCTTCACAGATAGATTAGGCATAAGTAACCCTAGGAAGATGTGTAAAGTCATGTTTTGAGTTTTGATTATCTTTCTGTGTGGCTTGTTCAGCTGTACTGTAAGTTTCAGTACTTTGATGTTTAAGCAATGGCTGTGTACCATGTTCCCACCTTCCTCCTGTGGCTTCTCTGACTCTGTGAAAGTGGGGGTTTCTGTCTGCCCTTCTACCTAGTGACCCCAGACAGGAATGGCTAGTCTCCTTTCCTAGGAGGAAAGACACATTGGTAATAGTGCTAGGCAGACGGGAAGCCTGTGCCAAGCACAGCGTGAGTAACACCCAGGGACCAGGCTCCTGGGGCATCCCGGAAGCCCCTCACAGGCAGTTGGCTCATGTTGGGGTAACTGGGGAGGCATTAACCTCATCCCTGGCAATGGAAAGTCTGGGAGTTGAGTTAACACTGATGCCTGTCCTCCCCCTCAGGGGGCGACCCTACTCAACTGGGCCAAGCTCATTTGTCATGATCACCCTGCCTTTTCTGGGAGCAAATTTTCCACCCAGAGCCCAGTGGTCCCTGGTCCTAGAGAGGTGGCCCCTACAGAGTCAGCTCAGCCTTGAGCCTCCCAGGAACCCCAGCCTAGATGAGGGGTGGATGGGCCTGCTGCTGAGGCCTGGCACTGTCTTGAGGGAGGTGATGGACTTTCAGGGATGTGTCAGCCCTGAGCCAAGCTGACTTGTGTGTGTCTGAGGCAGGTGGATGCACAGCAGAGTGTGGAGCTCAGGGGCCAAAGGCAGCATACTGGGCTATTCAGCAAGTGTGTGCTGTGGATTCCTTCTCAGTGCCAGAGGCTTCTTTCTCCCCCTCGTAGGGCAACAAACTTGATGCCTGTCTGGTGCTGGTTCTAGTTGGTTAGCTTTCCACTTTGGTCTGTCCCTCAGCCCCTCCTGTGTACCTGGAGGGCCCAGACTGGACCCAGGTACCCTCACAGCCCGTGAAGAATCCAGCCTGCCCCACTTCTTGCAGCTGCCACTGGGGATGCAAGGCCCATGCTGCCCCCATCCCTCCTCCCTATGCCCTGTTGGTCCCTGCTACAACCTTCGATTCAGCTCTTGGTGCATGCTTCACAGAGGACATTGCCTATCTCATTCAGGCCTTTGAAGGTCTCTTTAGACCACCAGCCTAGCCCTTGAGCCCCTCTGGTGTGGTTCCCAGTTTACCTGCTGTCCCATCCCCTGCAGTGACCTGCCAGCCTCCTGACCTGTGCCTCTGTTTCTTCATAGCTGGGAGCCACAGGATTTGAGACGGTGGGACCTGTCAGCAGAATGTCTCCTCCCCCTGAGAGCAACCCCAAGGCCACCGAGATGAGCACCGCGGCCAGGCCCATAGGAGCACCTGCATCTCACTAGCTGGGAGCCGTGGGCTACCTGTGCCCGCCTGCCAGGCTGCAGTGATGTACTAGCCACAGAAAGGCCGCAACCTCGGGTTTCCACAGACTTGGGATTTGCACGGCAGCAGAGTCACCGTGGAGAGGCCAGGGTATCACAAACTTATGGATTTTGACAAGAAAGGAGGGAAAGGGGAGTTGGAAGAGGGCCGGAGAATGTCCAAGTCCGGCGGGGGCCGCAGCAGCCACGGCATCCGGAGCTCGGGTACCAGTTCAGGGGTCCTAATGGTGGGCCCCAACTTCCGCGTTGGCAAGAAGATCGGCTGTGGCAACTTTGGGGAGCTTCGCCTAGGTGAGCCCCCGCTCAGGAGCAGGGAGGTTTTGGGAGGCTGCCCCTCTAGGGATGTGAACCAGGGCCCTGCCATGATGGGTACTGCCAGCTGGACTGCCATGGATATGTCTCACATGAGTCTCATTTGATATGTCTCAAATGAGTTCTGCCCCTCCTAGGAGGCTTTGGGGGTAATGTCGTCCTGGCCTCTGCTTTGAGTTACAGTTCTGTTAGGGGTCAGTTGTGCAATGGGCTGCAGACTGCAGATAGGCCATACTGCATGGGGGGAGGTGCCTGCATTGTGGGCTCTGAAGTTGTTACTTCCCATCCCTGGTCTCTTGGCTGGACAGAGACCTCTGGGGTATTCACATTCCCAGCACTGCTGGGTGCAATAAGTCCAGCAGCTGATGTCCCTGGTGCTATGTACCACTCCTTGTTTAAACATCTAAAATGCTGCACTAGGCCTTCCCAGGCCTCCGTCCCACCTGCTGTTGTTTCACACTGACCTTGTACTGCTGGTGCAGGACAGACAGGGACAGGTGGTGGTGGCAGAGGGGCCAACCTCCCATAGGTGCCCCATGCCAGGCAGAACAAACACCTGACCCCCACAACCCCATCTTAGGTTATCAGATAAGGGAAACAGGCCCAGGTAAGGAGTGTGATTTGACCGCACCTTCAAGGGCAGCTGCCTAGCAACCACCCTGGACTCCATGCACATTCCTTACCTGTATGTTTGGATCTGTGACCCACCTGCCTACCTTAGTTTTCTCACCTGTTAAATGGAGTGGATCCGAATCCCCCTTGTGGGGCAAGTTCCCCTGGTGGGGCAGACAAGGTAATGAGTTTTGGGCAGATGGTTAGCAATGGGTGAGTGTCTTGTGTACCGTAAGCAGCCTCTCCCCTCTCTAGAAGGTGGAGGTTATTGTCCTAGCACAACACTTAAACTTGTAAATTCTCACTGTCTGCAAACACTGTTCTGAGCCAAGGCCCATCCTAGCCCTTTGCAGAGGAGGCTGCCGGGATTCTATTTTCATATGTAGAGTTTTGCTTTTGCCCAGCCACTCTGGACTTGGGCAATGGAGCCTCTGATCAGAGCCATTCCATCTGGACCCTACTGCCCACAGGATGTGCGCACTTGTGGACATACACTTAGACACACGTACAGACGTGACACATACATATGCACAGACACAACCCCACACATATAAGTGCATACACAAACACCCTTACACATGTACACATCTCTGATCTACAGCTCCTGTAGCCTGTAGAGGGTAGCTCTGTACTGTTCTGGGAGCCCTATACTGTTCAGTGGCTATTACAGGTGCTGTCCTTCGCACAGGTCCCCTTAGGCAGAGGGAAATTTATTTATTTTTATTTTTTTGTGGGGGGGCGGAGTTTATTTGTAAGTTTTAAAAAAAATTCAGTGTATGTTCTTTTCAGTCTGGCTTTATGGGCTCAGTGTGTGTTCAAGGGCAGCTGTGTTGCATGAATCAGTAGTTGTTCACTGAGTAGTGCCGTGAGGGTGTCCAATTGTGGAGTGCTGTGTTCTCTTCATCAGTAACCCTGCTCAGAGACATTTGGGTGTTTTTAGATTTCTGTTGTTAATAGAACCATCCTGAACACCCCTCTGTGAGGCCCATGTGTATGTGTGTGCATGTGAAGAGTATGTATGTGTGTGTATTAAATTGCTAGGCCATGTTGGCTCGGCGCTTGTGGCTCAATGGGCTAAGGTGCCAGCCACGTACACTTGAGCTGGCGGGTTCGAATCCAGCCTGGGCCCGCCAAACAACAATGACAGCTGCAACCAAAATATGGCCGGGAGTTGTGGTGGGCGCCTGCAGTTCCAGCTACTTGGGAGGCTGAGGCAGGAGACTTACTTTAGCCCAGGAGTAGGAGGTTGCTGTGAGCTGTGATGCCACAGCACTCTATCCAGGGTGATAGCTTGAGGCTCTGTCTCAAAAAAAAAAAAAAAAGTGCTAGGCCATGTAGCAGTGTATGCTTGAGAAACTGTGATGTTGACTTCCCCCATGTTCTTCCACCTGAAGCCCCTGCTGTGGTGGCATGAGGAGTGCCAGGCATTCCAACTCTGACCAGCTCTAAGCTGTCAGGCATCCACAGGTGGAGGTGTGGTGGGTGTGCACTGGTACCCATTTCAGGTTCAATTTTCCATTTCCTTGATGAGTCATGTTTTTCAACATTGTCCCTTGTGTTTAACGTCTATTTATTTACTTATTTATTTATTTAATTTACTTTTCGTGTGTGTGTGTGTGTAGTGACAGAGTCTCACTTTATCGCCCTTAGTAGAGTGCTGTAGCATCACAGCTTACAGCAACCTCCAACTCCTGGGCTTAGGCGATTCTCTTGCCTTAGCCTCCCGAGTAGCTGGGACTATAGGCACCCACCACAACGCCCGGCTATTTTTCTGTTATGTAGTTCAGCTGAGGTCAGGTTTGAACCTGCCACCTTCAGCATATGGGGCCAGCGCCCTACTCAATGAGCCACAGGCGCCACCCTATTTACTTTTTTTTTTTGAGACAGAGCCTCAAGCTGTCACCCTGGATAGAGTGCTGTGGCATCACAGCTCACAGCAACCTCCAATTCCTGGGCTTAAGCAAGTCTCTTGACTCCCAAGTAGCTGGGACTACAGGCGCCCACTACAACACCCGGCCATTTTTTGGTTTCAGCCGTCATTGTTGTTTGGTGGACCCCAGGTTGGATTCGAACCCGCCAGCTCAGGTGTACGTGGCTGGCGCCTTAGCCCGTTGAGCCACAGGTGCCGAGCCTACTTTTTTTTTTTTTTTTGTAGTTTTTGGCCAGGGCCAGGTTTGAACCCTCCACTCCAGTATATGGGACTGGTGTCCTACTCCTCGAGCCCAGGCGCCGCCCTTTATTTTTTAACAGAGTCTCACTTTATCGCCCTAGGTAGAGTGCTGTGACATCACAGCTCACAGCAACCTCCAACTCCTGGGCTTAGGCAATTCTCTTGCCTCAGCCTCCCAAGTAGCTGGGACGACAGACGCCCACCACAACGCCTGGCTATTTTTTGTTGTTGCAGTTTGCCTG
>CAUYON010201162.1:0-24485 GCA_963573935.1 Arctocebus calabarensis | reverse complement strand
AAAATCTTTGGTCATTTGGTCTTTGAATTCCTTGAATTCCTGAGACAATTTTTGAAATGCACCCTGAATTTCTAAATCCAACTTTTCCTCTATTTTATTAATCTTGTTTGCAATCCAAATTCTGAATTTGATTTCTGACATCTCAGCCATCTATTTATGCTTAGGATTGTCATCTGTGCCTCCAAATTGTTCCTTGGGGGGGTTGATCTACTCTGGTTGTTCATGTTTCCAGAGCTTTTCTGTTGATTCCACCCCATGATTAATTTTACACCGTTTGGCTGGATGAGTAGATAAGGACAATTTGGGCTGGGAGTTCTAGGAGTAGTGATTGACCAGTCCTTTGCTTGAAAGCTGGGACTGATGTCAGTACCTTTTCCCCTAGAGTTTTGCCAAGGACCCATATAGTGCTCCTGCTTGTGAAACTGGGGACTTTCTTGGTGTGGTGGGGTTAAGTGGCTCTGTCTTATTGTCACCTAGTCTTTGTCTTACCCTAGAGAATCAGTTACTCTGGATTAAAATCTGAGCTGTGAAGAAATACCAGCATTTAAGTCACCTCGCCCCCCACAGGCAACTATTGGAAAAGCAAAATCAAACCTTCCCACTACCACACACCCAGGGTACCACTTTGGAAAGTCTTTGGGTTATTGGCCCAGTTGAAGAGGTCCCAATCAATTGTCCCAGCTAGCACCAGTCTCAAATGGAAGAGTTAAAATGTCTCTGGCAACTAGATAGCAAGTATCTGCTGAAAGCTCTAGAATAACTTGCTCCAGTGCTCTGTGAGCTCAGGAGGCCCCCCCCCAGCAAGTAGATTAGTCCGGGAAGGTTGATGCCTCCTTCCCCACCTTGCCCCTCTGTCACATCCAGTTGGTGGCAATTCTCCAGGGCTGTGATCCAGTTTCCTCGAATGAGCAGATGCTCCATTTGTGCCTGCCTGGGTCACAGTGAGGTCTGTGGCTCCTCAGCCAGTCAGCCACTCACTGTCATTGATTGGCATGGGGAGGTGAGAACCTGGGTACTTGATAGGGGCTGGGGCTATTCAGTCAGTTCTGGCCCTATCCCTGTGGGGCTATTCAGTCAGTTCTGGCCCTGTCCCTGATTGATGTTGCTGATAGAACAGAACAAGTTTATAGAATTTGTTTCTGTCATGGCTATTTTCCCCTGATCAGATGTTGGGCTGCAAATAGGTCTGACTCAGTGTGTGAGTTCCAGCCCTTTGTGTCAGCTGTCATCCCCTGAAGGCCAGGTGCCTCTGAAGCTAAGCAAAGCAGCCTCCACCCTGGGAGTCAGCTGGCTCTATGCATATTCTAATCCCCCTGCTCCTTCCTGGCCGATACCTCCTCAGGCATATCCTCCACCTGCCTTGGTTGCCCGTCTGCTCTGCTAGTCACCAGAGAAGCTGCCCGCTTCCCCTGGCCACCCAGAGAGACTGGGAGTGTCTCCTCAAAACATCTCCAGGGGTGCGAGCCCTCCTGCCATTGTTCCTGCTGCAGCTGCCCTTTTGTGCCTCAAGGGACCTTCTTTCTAGCTTGGCCTCCTCTCAGCTCACTTTCCTCTCACCACTCCCGAGCCAGAAAATCAGCATAGATCAGCAACAGTCCCCACCCAGTCCACAATCCTAGAGAAAATGTCCAAGAATCTGGACTCTGTGGGGGATAGGCCTTCAGACCTTGAGGTGAGAGTGGAGGGGGAATGCCAGCAGCTCAAATTTGCAGGTAGAGAATATATACAGCATTATACAGTTTTATGCCTGGTGGGAGAGTGCCGTGGCACCCTAGTAGGGGAAGGAGGTCTGGTTTTTAGAGGGTCTCTCCTATGGGGTAGAGTGGGAGGATCCCTGAACTCTGCTCACTTGTTTGTGTGGAGGTATGGAGACTGTGAGCCACTCTCATGGGGGAGGGGACTTCCATCTGCTTGGTGATGTGCTCTGTACCTTTTTATTTGTGTCCTTGGGTTGGCAGGTCGCCCCAGAAGGATTGATGTGCATTCATGGACCTTCTCTTTTGGCTCAGATCCAAACCATCAGCTTTCTTGATAAGTTTCTGTCCTTTAACTCTCCTTCTGGATGGGACCCTCTGCAGAAAGCTGGCTACAGACCACCGTCTTGGCTCCTCTTCAGTAAAGTAGGACTCTAAGATTTCTTATTTGCCATCCATTCATTCAAAAAATATTTTTCAAAGGCCTACTTTACAAGCTGTATTTTTTTCTAGGTTCAATAGCAAAGAAGAAGTCAGACACAAATTCCTGCCTTCATGGAGTTTATATTATAATTAAGGCAAGAATGGGAGCAAGATAGGGGATAAGCAATCAGACAAGAGAATTATATAATGTGTTAGGTGGTAAGTGCTACAGGGAAGAATAAAGCAGGGCAGGAGGGACAGATATGCAAGCTGAGTAAAGTGGGGTGAGGCTGTTTTAAATTCAGCTATCAAGGAGGCATCAATGGTGAGATAATGCTTGAGCAGACTCTAGAAGGTGAGGTGGCAAGTCAGGTAGCTATCAATGTAGAAGAGCAGGCCAGAGAGAAAGAACAAAAACTATACTAAATGTAGAATATAAATGTCTGAACACAATAACTAAGAAAATGCCATGAAGGCTATGTTAACCCGTTTGATGAACATATTTCAAGTTGTATATAAAATCAGCATATTGTATGCCATGATTGCATTAATGTATACAGCTATGCTTTAATAAAAAATAATAATTAAAAAAACTATGCAATGGAAAGGAGAAAGGTGCTTGCTTTGTTGAAGAAGAGGCTAGAAGGAAGTGGTGGAGGTAAAGGGTATTTGGAGATAAAGTGAGAAATGTAGGAGGCTGTGCATGGGCCAATTGTGTAGGAACTCTAACACAGTTACAAAGACTTTGTAACTGTGTTAGAGAGATTTTCCAGGATTGTATGTAGAGGAGTGACATCATTTTACTTATTCTGTCTACTATGTGGAGAATAGTTGAAGGAAAAGAGATGAGGGAGGAACCATTTAGAGGCTATTGCAATAATACAGGTGGAGTTCAGGATGGTTCAGGTATTATATATGAAAAGTAAATTCTAGATTTCTTTTAAATGTACAATCAATGGGATTTGCTGTACATGGGGAATGGGAGTAAGAAAACACTCAAGGATGATGCACATGTTTTTGTCCTGAGCAGACTTGAATGATTTGCTGTTATTATAATAATAAAATGAGATGGACTGTGGGAAGTACAGGTCAAAGTAATAGAAACAGTAAAGAGTTTAGTTTTGGACAATGCTTTCTTAATATATTTGTTGGATCATATTCTTATACTGTATTCCTGACTTTGTAAAAAATTCTTGTTTTTAAAATATTATGTTATATACACAATACACGAGGAATCTTCAAGAACATGCATAATTATGATAAAGCCATGCACAGATTTGAAAATTTTTTTGAACCCAAATAAGTTCATACTAACTTCTTATAAAATGTTGGAACAGGATCTTATTTGAGGCACTAAGAAGGGAAAGACATCAGTTTGAAAAGAGCTCCTATCAGAGCAACATGAATTCTACTAAAATTTGAAGCAAGAATAACCATTAAATTTACAGTGAAGCTTGGGTGGAAGAATGGTGAAATGAATGATGCTTCAGGAAAAGTTTATGGAGATAATGCTCCAAAGAAATTGGCAGTTTACAAATGGATAACTCATTTTAAGAAGGGATAAGATGATGGTGAAGATGAAGTTCATGCAGCAGACTATCAACATCAATTTTCAAGGAAAAAATTAAATATTATTCATGCCCTAACTGAAGAGGACTGATGACTAACAGCAGAAACAATAGCCAACACCATGGATATCTCAACTGGTTCAGCTTACACAATTCTGACTAGAAAATTAAAGTTGAGCAAGCTGTCTCCTGGACTGGTGCCAAAAATATGGCCCCAGATCAATTGCAGACAAAAGCAGAACTACCAGTAGAAATTTTAAACAAGTGATATCAAGATCCTGAAGTATTTCTTCAAACAATTGTAATAGGATATCAAAAGTGGTTTTATTAATACAAATCTGAAGACAAAGCACAATCAAAGCAATGGCTACCAAGAGGTGGAAGTGGCCCATTCAAAGTACAAGATGACCAATCAAGAGTGAAGGTCATGGTAACTTTTTTTTTTGGATGCTCAAAGATTTTGCTTGTTGACTTTTTTTGTTTATTATAAAAAGTGTTTTGAGAAAACTAGCAAAAGCTTTAGGTTAGGAAAACTTCACCAAAGAGTTCTTCTCTACCATGATGATGCTCCTGCTCATTCCTCTCACCAAACAAGGGCAATTTTTTGAGAGTTTTAATGGGAAATCATTAGGCATCCACCTTAAGTTCTGATAGTTCTGATTTGGTTCCTTCTGACTTATTTTTGTTTCTTAATCTTAAATAATTTTTAATACACATTCCTTTTTCTTCAGTTAATAATGCAAAAGGCTCGGCGCCTGTGGCTCAATGGGCTAAGGCGCCAGCCATGTACACCTGAGCTCGCGGGTTCGAATCCAGCCTGGACCTTGCCAAACAACAAAGGTGGCTGCAACTAAAAAATGGCCAAGTGTTGTGGCAGGTGCCTGTAGTCCCAGCTACTTGGGAGACAGAGGCAGGAGACTCACTTGAGCCCAGGAATTGGAGGTTGCTGTGAGCTGTGATGCCATGGCACTCTATCCAGGGTGACAGCTTGAGGCTTTGTCTCAAAAAAAAAAAAAAAAGTAAAAAAGACTGCATTAGCATGGTTAAACTCCCAATACTGTCAGTTCTTTAGGGATTGATTGAATGGCTGGTATCCCTGTTTGCAAAAGTATCTTCAATTTGATGGAGAGAAATAAAGATGGAGAATTTATGTTGAGAAATAAAGCTTATATTTTTATTTCTTTTTTTAAATTCATTTTTTCACGAACTTTTTGAGGTACCTTCATATAATGCATAATGTGCAAAACTAGGATTTATCATGTGGAAGGCACTATGCATAATATGTGAAACATCCTTATAGTCTAGTAAAGGAGATTTATATAGTGTAAATCCAAGTATTTACAATTTGAGTCATTAAGTGTCCAAGACAGACACAAATACATTGCTCTTGGGGGTTAAATCAGGAAGAGATCCCTTTAAGCTCCATGAGGAGAGAAAACATTGGGGATTTGAGCTAGATCACCACATATATAGGAAGTAGCTGTGGGAAAATCAGTGGGAGAGGCATGGGAGAGGAAGGAGGGAAGGAATTTCAGGCACGTGGAACTGAATAGGCACAGGTATAGGAGTGGGAAAGCACATTCATCTTAGGCACAGTCAAGGTGCCAGACTGCCTAGTATTGCACAAAGCTGGTTTGGGTGGAGAAGGGGAAACAATATGGAACAGGTAGTTATGATTACTTTATAGCTTACGTCTAGAAGAGAGGGAGAGGTTCCAGGGGTGTTAAGGAGAAAGAGATTGGAAGCCTGAGGGCCAGCTGGGGGTTTGCTACAGTAATAGTCTAGGCCTCAGGTGACAAAGACAGAATAGTGCTTATGAGCTGTCCCTGTGTTCCTTGAAGATAATTGCACATCTCTGGGGTAACCCAGATGCAACATGGATATCTCAACTTATAAAACGACGATTTCTTTGAAACTGAAGTGAATTTTAACTAGAATGGAATCAGTCAATGGAAGGATGGGCTGGGAAAGGAAGTTTGATACTTGTTTTCCAACCAACGCACACTAGAATTCGCCAAGCTTCAGGTTGGCTTCTCCGCCAGCAGAAGATGTCACCTGATGGCAATTCCTATGAGATAGCTCTATGCATCACACAATTCATCCTTTAGTAAAAAGTTCTCTGGTTAGTGACCCTGGGTCTACTTTGACTATCTATCTATGCTAACTACTTCTAAATAACCCATCAGTAGTTCTTTCCCTTCCTTTTTCTCTTATTCTTTTCTTCCCCCACCCACCCCCATTTTTCTTTTCTTCTCCTTATTCTTCTTCTTCTCCTTTATTGTCCTCATTTGTTTTCTAAGAAGTCCCACATTGACTTTAATTACAATTTATCCTAAGCCAAATTCATACTATATTTTGTTTATTTAATAAAAGATAACCTCTCCCATTAAATCTACCCCCAGGGCCATTTTTATTTTGAATAGTTTAAAAATAATGTGCAAACATAAAATGAACAATTACAATGACATTTGGGGCTTCTTATTAGTAAAGCAACATATAGAGCACAGGCTCTTGCCTTTATTTTTTTATTTTATTTTATTTTATTTTTGCAGTTTTGGGCCGGGGCTGGGTTTGAACCCACCACCTCTGGCATATGGGGCTGGTGCCCTACTCACTAAGCCACAGGTACTGCCCCAGCTCTTGCCTTTAAATAGAGACAAATCTCTCTATGGAAATTTCTAAACTTATTCTCTTTCTGACATTGCCGGGACCCTAGAGATGCTGACAAGGACTCTCTGGGACATTTAGCAGAGAGCTCTTGGCAACTACTCTTATTTTCCTTGGCTTGGTGATACCTCCTCCACATAGTTGCTGTGCTAGTGTCTCATTGCTCTCGCAGTGGTTCTCAACCTGTGGGTCACAACCCCTTTGGACTGTATTAAAGGCTCACAGCATTAGGAAAATTGAGAACCACTGTCTAGTGTGAGGCATTTTGAGCAGGCCTAAACCAAGCAGTGTAATTTCTCTCCATCCTGGAGAAAAATTAGTGGGTCAAGGATTCATCACATGACCAGAACTGCCTCATGAGGTGGAGGAAGATATTTGTCAGGGTCTTCTGGAAAGAGAAGTTCTTGTTCTTTGGAGAGCGCTTCTGTAGGTAGTCGGATTTTTTTCTTTCATATGTGGGAGATGGACTTTGTTACCCTTGGGGTCACTGACAGTTCCAAGAGAAACCATCTTTAGGAGAAGCAACCCCACAGAGGGCAGAGTGGAAGAAAGAGTCCTAGAAGATGTTATTTAGCTGTAGATTCTAAACTCTCCAATGTCATGGGTCAAAAATTACCCTTTGTTGCCAAGTTGAGTTAGATTTTCTGTTACTGACAACCAAAAGGATTCTAACTGATATAAGAACAGTAGGAATTTGAGAAATGTGTGATTTTGAAAGTGATTGTCATGAAAAATGAGTTAGTCAGGGAGAAATAGGAGTGGATTGCTGTGCAGAGATACTGGTTTTCTGGAGGAAGTTATCAGGATGGTAAAACCAATACATAGAGTATATTGATTTTCCATAAGTTCCTCCATCTGAACCACTTATTAAAAGAGAAATTAGATATAGTTGTTGAAAACATAGTCTACGGATTTAGATAGTCTGTGTCTATAGCCCTCAATTCTACTTATCAACTCTGAGATCTTAGGAAGTTATTTTGCTCTCAAAGCTTCAACTGCCACATCTGTAAAAAGGGGAGTGTACTATACCTGTCTCATAGAGTTTTTGTGAGAGTAAAATGAGGTTACATGTCTAAATAGCCCAAAATGATACCTGGCATATAGTGAGCATTCAATAAACGTAGCTGCTATTATTATTATGACTACTATTCATAGTATTACTATTGCTAGATGCCTAATGAGTTCTATTTTAAAATTAATAAAATTCTGTGTTATGTATAATATTATGCATAAACATTCTTCACTTTTCTTTAAGTTATTTTAATATTCAGAAGCTATAACCTAACACTGACAGATGCTTTATTATCAGTGTGGTATTTAATATTTGTTAACATTTTTCATGGAGGCTGTTAACCAGGCCATCACATGGTTTTGGTCTCATTAAGACAACATTTAGCCCTTGATTACAGGTCCTTCTCTTATTTCCTCTCAACATCCAGATCATTCACGGCTCCAATCACTCTGTCCTAAATTACTTGGCTCTTTTAACTTGAATTCTGTCCTTCATTGACTCAGTTCTCTATATGAATTTTCAGATGTAGGATACCTCCCTAGGAATTAGTGCCTAGAAGTGAATAAGCTTTTTGAGGAGACAAGATCAGAATTTAGGAGATAGTTTCCTATCCAGTATTCCCAGACACTCAGATTCAGGATCTAAAATTACTAAAGGTTTTTTAGAATTATGGCATATTACATTGGTCTTAATTTATCATCTTTTTAAGTATGCAGAATTCTGCCACTTGTATTGGCAAATAATATTCTTACAATTTTGTGGAGGGGGGCATCATCATTTGGCTTGAGAGAAAGAGAGGATCACAAGTGATCAGGACAAAGTGACACGTGGCTACTCTGTAGCTCTCAGCCTGCTGTGATCTCTTCCCATTCCTCCTGGCTCCTGAAGTCATCCACCTTTGGCATTTTTAAATTTATGGCCCAAATTCAGTAACAGTTGAATAGCCAGATTACAAAGAGAACAGTCTTCTAGATTTCTGTTCATCGGATGGTGAGAAAATGTTTATTATCATTATTAAATTAATAATTATTGAAGGAGAAGAATAGCACACAAAAAATTGATTGTGGGCTAGGAGAGAAGGATCACAATCAGAAGTAGACACATTTCATCTTCAAATAAGTGAGTGAAAGTGAAGGCTTGTTCTCTCTATCTTTATTAACTGGGATATCTGCGCACAGATAATTTAAAAATTGGGCTTGCCATGTCTCAGGCTTGTAGGGAAGAGATCTGGATGAATATGTTTATGTACCTAAGACCTTGAAATAAGCATTTCCTCCTATCAGCTTCTATAAATGGGCCTGTGGCATTTCTGTGCTTAATTCAGCTATGTAGCCTTTGGGAAAGGTCTTGTATGATTTTAAACCATGTGTTGAGATGAGTGATGATGAACAACCCCATGGAGGGCCTCGGGAGGCCTGGACTGGGGGCTGGAAGCCTGGTATTCTCACCCTAGGGCTGCCTCTTTCCAGTCACAGTCTTGAGCTAATTACTTAAACTCCTCAGCCTCCACTTTCCCCTCTATAAAATGAAATGTGAGGCAAGGTGAGCCCTGGGTCCCCATCAGCTTTAAAGCTCTGATGTTCTAGGAAAGGACCGATCTTCAGACCCAGACTATTCAGGCCAGGGCCGGGAACAGATGGACGGTTTCGAAAACAGCATATAGAGAACTATTTCACAGCCTTCCCCACTGAAAAAATTAAACCCAGGGTCTGAGAATTTGTGCCCCAAACTATATTTTAGATGCTCTAGGAATGTGGATGCTTTGTGTAACAAATCAAATACAACAAAGGGAAGAGAAGTGTGAGTTATTACTTTAAACTATGCCAAATTCAGAACCATAGGCCAGAAAAGAAATAATGCTGCTTGAGACCACAAAAGGAAAAGAATTTAGAAATATCTCTCCTGTCCGCAATTCACCCCTCTGTTACACAGTCCTGCACTAGCCCTGTGGTGTATGCTCCCTGGAACAATAGTTCATCAAATGCAAATCACGTAGCACCAGAGATGAGAAAAGACCAGGCAAACCACACAGGACTCTGGGACAGGAAGTTGTGACTCTCACAACAGGAGAGGGTATTTTTTCTCAGCCACTAGTTCACCTGCAGGGCCATTCAAAAGACATTTACTGAGTTATAGCGTTTCAATAAAGTTGAATTCCATTAACTCCCTATTGTTCTTAACTGTCAATAATTTTATTCTTGCTCTTTGTGAAGACCCTAAAAGTATAATTACAAATGATAACAAGCAAAGGGGTAAACTGTGACAAAGTATGACAAGTCTCAGTCAAGTGTAGACAACAAGCCAGGCTAAACTGTGTGGAACAGGGAATACCTGCTTATCGCAGGATCTGAGGAACATAGGGATTAGTGTGTCTATAATTTTAACTGTGGATTTCTCGCTTATTCTGAGACTTTATGTAATTTACTACTTCAACTAAGTAGAACTCAGTCTTTCCTGGGAAATGTTCTTATTTAACCCTATTAAATAAGGTTGATAACCCAGACCATTGAGCAGTTATGGCTGAAGTAGGATACAAGCAAACTCAATCCTTCTGGTCTATATGTGACACAGCCATGAGGACAAACCATAAAAAGAAAAGAAATTTAAAAATAAAAAACCAAAAGCCAGGAGCCTTAAAACACAAAGCAATCAGACAGAGAGCAGAAGAACATTGTCTATGCTTTCCGTCTTCCCACTCCTACCTCTTTTAATAACTTAAACAGTTGCCTCTAATCCTTTCATGGAGTGGTGGACAATACAAATGCTGAGGTCCACCCTCCACTCTGGCAATTCCATTACTGCATCATGGCTGGACATCAGCAACAGCCTGGGAAAAGCCAGCTGGATCTGGGCAGGAGGCACAATACCAAGTGTGTGTCCAACAGGCTTTTGGCATGAGGCTGGTGAGTGGCTGAGTTTCTATTCCAGAAACAACTGCCAGTAAAGGGCTGAGCTCCTAAGTGAACCTAATCTGAGTGGTAGGCCAGGATCTACCCTGAGGATCCTGGGAACCAGCAGGCAATGTGATTTCATGTTTTGTTAAGCCAGCGGGTACTGCTTTTATAATTGGGGCAACGTCTCCATCCTCTTACCTAATCATAAAACATTGGCACAGCTCTGATTCTTTGGATGAAAGTGGAGCAATCCAGTGGCTTAACAATCTCTGGAGTCAATCAGTCAGTCCAATGGCCAATCTGTTGGTCCTCAATGTAATAGCCAGTCTCCCATTTTCCTGCCATTTTCCCGAGTATAGGATTTTTCTCCTTAGCCAAAGGTTCTGGCTTCTCATTCTGTCTCTCTTTTTTTTTTCAGCAGAAATGGCCTTTATTGGTTTTTACAGTCTAAAAGGAGGAGATAGGACACTCCAGGGGCAGCGTCGTCCGCAGACCTAGCAGCCGCCCTCCTCTCATTCTGTCTCTTATGGCTATGAAACACTTTTTATCTCCCAGGACTCATCACAATCACCATCTTGTCTATTCTCCTCCCACTTTTCCCTGCATCTGCTCCAGTTCTTAGGGTGTCTGGTATTGCCACAGAATACTGTGTAATAGTGTAGACTCTATTCCACAACTCCCAAGCTTTAGTCTTATCAGGGTCCTCATACGTGCCTGCCAATCCACATATTCATCTGTTCTGGATTCCTTTTGCATATTTCTAGAGGACTGACACTGTTACTCATAAACTGTGTGTTCTTTGGCAAGTCCTTTAACATCGCCATCCATAAAGGGGATGGTCGGATGGAATGGTCTCCAGTCTCCCCAGCTCTGAACAGAGACCATGTTTAGAAACTTCTTAGCCTTCCTCAGTTGAAAGTTCTTCCCCACTCCCCTTCCTCTCACAGACGGCATTGACCTCTGCTTTGTTGAGACACATCCTTGGAAGTTGCCTAGTTTTTTCTCCTCTCTATATTCTCCGTTTTTCACTAGTGTCTTTCAGGAACAGTGGGCTTGACCCTTGCCAAGGCTAACTAATCCAACTAGCTCTTTTTTTTCCTTTTTCTCTAGTGATTTCATATGTTTTATTGACATATTAAAATTATGAAAAAAGTCACATTAGTAAATATCTCATAATAGAGAAATACTTAATTCTCAACTTCCCATCTAATCTTACTCTCCAAACATAGCTTCTTTAATTTCTTGGGCATTCTTCCAGAATTTATATATACATGTATCACATAAGTATATATAAATCTATATTATATAGAGATTGATATGTATATATAACAAATACGGATAATGTTATGTATGTTATTATGCAACATATTTTAAAAACTCAACATTCTATTCCATTCAATAAACATTTATTTATCCTTGCATGCTTGTATGAGTTTTTCTGTGGGACTTAATTATAATTGTGAAATTGCCAGATTGAAGGAAATGTAAATTTAAAATTTTTACTGTAATTATCACATTATTCCTTTGAACTCTTCTTTGAAACTCCTTTACCAATTATCCTCCATTTTACTTGCACCTAGAATCACTCCCTTTGCTTATAAAAGAGCTCAGGGCACTCTATGTCTTGAAAATGTGAATATTATCTCCATTCCGCTATTTGTTAAGTTACTAATCTCTCCTTTTCATTCCTTTCATCACCAACTTACTAAGTCAGTGCTCTTGGCCATTTCTCCTCTGCACTCCTCTCATTTCCTAGCCGTTCTCGTAAGTTTTAAGTCCTCATCATAATACCATGCTCTCTAAAAGTTTCCTAGGCACCTCAAATTCCTACGCTTAGTGAGATCTTAGACTTATTAACTTGTAGGCAGCATCATTTTCTTTTCAAGTCTCTCCTCTTTCGGCTTCTACAGAAATACCTTAATACCTCTCTTGTTCTCTTCTTTACTTTCCCATGACTTCCTAAATATAGGGAAACATTCTGCCTTTGACATTCTTTCCTTTCTCTTCATCATTTTCCTCTCCATCTAACCTCCTGACCTGGCTTTCATTATTGCTTCTGTGTACAACTGAAATCATTATTGGTCAGGACCTTTATAATCTATGCCTTGGACCTGAATTTCTAACAGCTGGAATCTTACACATCACAAAGAGCCTTTCTGACCATCTCAGTATGCTCAGGATGGATCTCATCATTTTCTCCACCTGAAATCTTCTTCATGCTTTCTTTTTTGTTAACAGAATCATTATGCTTCCAGATATCCAGGCTCAAAATGTCTGCATAATTTTTACTGCTATTTTTTTCCTTAAACCTCATTTCCCATCCTCTGCTAAGTCAACAGAGTCTACCAAAGTAGCATTTCACAAACCAGCATCTTAAAGATTAATGGGTTAAACAAAGTTTTTAAAAGCTTAAGTTATTAAAAGTTTACTACTTTAGTGCTTTGCATTGTGGATCTCTGTATTTATCTGGGCCGTATACATTTAATTCCATTTGCTAGACCAAAAACACTTTTTAAGAGAAGCCTTCTGAGGTTGCTCAGGAAGTTAAGGAATATTTGGCAAATGTATGTATAGACCACAGTGTCATTATGTAATAAGACCATTTTTTTTATGATTTTTCTGCTTCATGCCCTCCCTCCTTCTGCCATATATCCTCCTAATAAGAACATTTTGATGTATTATTTCATTGAATTCATTCAGAAATGAGCTGTTGAGAGGTCCAAATCTGGGGAGAGCCAGGCAGAATAGGTGGGTGGGCTTCCTGCCTGTCATTGTTTTTTATTCCAGAGAGTAAACATCTGTGCAATTTATTGCAGGTGAGTTTTATAATCAGTGTGAAAGTAATCACAGATGCACAGGCATTTAAAAATGGGCTAAAACAATTTCATATTTACTCAGTATTACCTTTGCTCAAAATTCTTTTAAGTGATCATCCGATATCTCACTCTGTTTCTAATTTGGTCTTGCTTGGGTTTAAAAGAGAAGTCTTTAAAGCAGTATTTACCAATTTCCAATGAGAGATAATATTTTTGTGTGTCACCAAGAAGAACTATGCTCCAGGATTATTCCAATACACTGACAAATTTGGCTTCTATAAAAAGCTAACTATAAACTGGCACAAGAGGACAGATACTTTACACTTTTTTGCATCCTAGAACTGATTTAAGTTATCTCTATCCTAAACTGTATATAGCTCTGAAATTGTGGCCTAGAAACTATATTTACTGCTACTATAGCATTATTATCTGTTTGTTTTCATATCAAAAAGTACTTTAAGAATATAGTAATATAGAAACGCATGGAAAGATGGAAAACAAGTATTCCATTTGTATGTTTTTCTATAAAAGACAAGCCATTTTATGGCTATAAAATGTTTATTGCAAGTGACATATTTCTTTTTTTAGAGGGGGAGACAGAGTCTTAAGCTGTCGCCCTTGGTAGACTGCTGTGGTGTCATAGCTCACAGAAACCTCCAACTCTTGGACTCAAGTGATCCTCTTGCCTCAGATTTTCTATTTTTAGTAGAGATGGGGACTCGCTCTTTTGCTTTTGCCAAGGCTGGTCTCGACCCTGTGAGCTCAAGCAATACACCCACCTTGGACTCCTAGAGTGCTAGGATTACAGGCGTGAGCCAACACGCTCGGCCAAGTGACATATTTCTAACTGCCAGTTAGCACATCCAGCTGTACAGAGAGTGAGTGCTCGAACAAGGCAAAAGTATCCGTTGAAATGCAAGAAATTGAAAACTCCTACTCACGCTGGCCTGAACTATAGGGACATTCAGGGTCTTCCGTAGCAGGAGGCCCAGAAGTGGGGGTTTTAGGCACATGCACAGGTGGGGGAGCTGCAGTCTGCTTTTCTGAGAGTCTCGTTTTTTCTTTCCTCTGTAAGTTAGCTCCATTCTTAGGCTAGAAGTAAAATGACTGCAGCGACTCCAGGTCTCAGAGCCAGACTCCACCTCATCTAGAAGCAGAGAAAACTATCTTTCAGATTTTCTTGGTCAAATGGGAGTCACACAATCAGTACTCATTGGTCGATGGCAATAGGTCAATCACAACTAGATACCAATGGCGTAGACGATAAGCCATAAGCAACAAAATATTAAATCAAAGGCTTAGACTCGCAGTGATTTTCAAACGATGTGCCCTGAGAGGATCTTAGGTGTGTTGGGAAAAGTTTTAAAGATCATTAACTAAATTATTCTTGAAAAAAAAGTTCAAAGCACAGTAAGTATATTCTTTTTCTCTACTTTTTTTTTTTTTTTTAAGAGACAGAGTCTCACTTTGTCGCCCTCAGTAGAGTTCCATGGTGTCACAGTTCTCAGCAACTTCCAGCTCTTGGGCTTAGGCTATTCTTTTGCCTCAGCCTCCCAAGTAGCAGGGACTACAAGCACCTGCCACAATGCCTGGCTATTTTTTTGTTGAAGTTTGGCCGAGGCCAGGTTCAAACCCACCACCCTCAGTATATGGGACTGGCACTCTACTCACTGAGTCACAGGCACTGCCTCTCTTTTTTCTTTTTTTTATCAACATAATTTAATTGTGCTATGGAAGTTTAACTATAGGTTCAAGTGTGCTGTGAGACAAAAAGTTGAAAAATACTGGCTTTGAGCAATCAAGAGTTAATCTTAGAGGAGATGATTAAGTCATATCTTCTGAATCACTTGAACTAATTTGTACTCCTCTAGCAAGAAAGGAGGGGGAATGGATGTTAAAAGGACTAGTTGTCTCTGATGTAGTAACAAACCACCCAAAACTTAGTGCTTAAGACAAGTACCATTTATGGGGCTCATGATTCTGGGTCAGCAATGTAGGCTGGGCTCATGCAAATGGGTCTTTGAGTATGGTCTCCCACGTGTGTTTCAAGTCAGCATTGGTTTGACTAATAACTCTGCTTTGGGGGTGGTTGGCTGCCAGCTGTGGCACCTGGTCCTCCTACAAACTTTCTTTCACTCTCCATCAGGTTACTCTGGGCCTTTGATGAAGGCAGATTCCAAGAACAAGAGGGCAAATTTCAATGCACAAAGGCAAGGAAATAGATAAGTTCTTGCTTGTTTTTGCAATATACCACATTTTGGCAGAGTTTTCCATCTGCTATGATAAATTTTAGTCAAAAGAATAAGTGTACTACTCTCTTTGCTTTTTTCCTTCATGTTGCCCACTTTAACACAATATCACTTTATATAATAGTTTAAGCAAAACTTAGGAGATCTCTAGATATCCAATATTTTGGATTTTTTCTCTTTACATATTAAATATCTTCCTTAGGACCTGGGCAGATATTAATGTACCAGCTGGAATATTTGTCAGGAAAGCTCAGCTCCCTGGCCCTTTCTTTGCTTAATAAAAGCCTTTGAAACTTGTGACTCTTTTATTATTATTATTATTATTAAATTATAGCTGTGTACATTAGTGCAATCAAAGGACACAATGTGCTGGTTTCACATACAATCTGAAATATTTTCATCAGACTGGTTAACATAGTCTTCATGGCATTTTCTTAGTTATTGTATGAAGACATTTGTATTCTTCATTTAGTAAGTTTCACCTGTACCCTTCTAAGATGCACCGTAGGTGTGGCCCTACCAATTACACTCTCTCCACCCCAACTTACCTCTTCCCCTCCCTTCCCTTGTCCCTTTCCCCATATTCTTGTGCTATAGTTGAGTTATAATCTTCATATGAAAGCTATAAATTAGCTTCATAGTAGGGCTAAGTACATTGGATACTTTTTCTTCCATTCTTGAGATACTTTGCTAAGAAGAATATGTTCCAGCTCCATCCATGTAAAAATGAAAGAGGTAACGTCTCCATCTTTCTTTAAGGCTGCATAATATTCCATGGTATACATGAACCACAATTTATTAGTCCATTTGTGGGTTGATGGGCACTTAGGCTTCTTCCATGACTTAGCAATTATGAATTGGGCTGCAATAAACATTCTGGTACAGATGTCTTTGTTATAATGTGATTTTTGGTCTTCTGGGTATATATCTAGTAAAGGAATTATAGGATCAAATGGCAGGTTAATTTTTAGATCTCTAAGTATTCTCCAAACATCCTACCAAAAGGAACGTATTAGTGTGCATTCCCACCAGCAGTGTAGAAGTGTTCCCTTTTCTCCACATCCATGCCAACATCTCTGATTTGGGGATGAAACTTGGGACTCTGTTCTAGAGATTTCTAAGCAAAGGTTGACATGTTTCAAGGTAATCTTGATTCATTAGGTTAATGCTTCCTGGTATGGCATGACCTTCTGGTGAAAGATTAAGGTACATGGTAATGATCAAGCCTTTCTATGCCTGAAATGAAGTGGTTGTTTCATTTTATAGTTGTACAGACTGAACCATGTAAAGAATGATTTAATTTGTTGCTTAATCATAGAATAGCCAAACATCAGACATGAAACAAAACCTGAACTGAGATCTGAATCCGCTGTTCATCTATTTTAAGTAGTTGGAGCAATGCACCCATTTAGCAAACTCTTTTACTCAAAACACAACCGAGAACACAAAAATGAACAATGGAGGCCTTCAACCCTTAGAAGTCACATTACAAGTCCACCCAATTTGTTTCACGTGGAAGGAGAGCCTCTTCAAACTGTCTCTCAGACCAGTTACTGGTAAGTCACGCACAATCACAACAGGTCTGGCCAGTGGATTGCAAGCCCAGAGTGGATTAGAAGAATACTTCAAAAGGGAAAAATAGATACATTTATAAGAGAATGGGAAGTAATATCTGATAATTTGGCAGGAAGGAGAAGAGACAAAAGTTTTAAAAAATAACTTCAGAGATTAAAAAGATACAGCATTTGAATCCTTTCCTGAAATGAAAACAGTTCTCTCTAACTGGCATGGAGAGACATTGCTATCCTTGTGGTTCATGTGGCATGCCCCCTAAGTCGGTAAGGAAGTATCTGCAAACAGTATGATTTGCCTCACTGCCAGCTTTAGATCCTAGAATTTTGTTATCTATGTTAGTGTCCTCCTCTCACTCCCCCCAGTTCAGGGATGAGCCATAATAATATTTCGAGAAGCTCCTTAAATTGGAGAGTCATAAAATAATAAAAGAATATATTATAAATGACTGAGCCTGTATACTATGGAAATAACTATACAGATTACTGAACAGCTAACTTAATCATAAAATATGCATCACAACATACAAATTTTCACCAGCACGGTTCTATTCTTAACTTTGAGCCCTTCTATACCAGAATTAATAAAGCCCTTTCCAACACGATGGCTTAGGGATCATCACCAGGCTTCCCTCACAATCTGGAGTCTGTGTTGGCCACTGACACTTCTCTGGAGGAGACATCCCCTTATAGGTTGAGGCCCCCGCTTGAGTCTCAGCTGGGAGGCATGCTTGCCTGAGAATGTTTGACATTGTGTGGTGAAGTTGAAGATCCTCATACTCTGTGGCCAGCTACTCCACTCCTAAGTGTATTCCCAGGGGAAACTGACACATGCCCTAAAACATGGTACTGCTCACAACAAGGAAAACACAAGCAATGTCCAAATGCCCTGCTAACAGGAGAAACTGGGTGAAGGAACTGTGCAATACTTACACAGAGGAAGATTATGGTCTGAAGGAATGGATCAAGTTTAATATTATGTTTGCCAACATAATATTAAAATATAAATGATAAGTTCCACCAGGCACAGTGGCTCATGCCTATAATCCTAGCACTCTGGGAGGCCAAGGTGGGTGGATTGCTTGAGCTCAGGAGTTTGGGACCAGCCTGAGCAAGAGAAAGATCCCATCTCTACTAAAAATTGAAAAACTAGTGGGGTGTTATGGTGGGTGCCTGTAGTCCCAGTTACTTGGGAGGCTGAGGCAAGAAGATTGCTTGACCCCAGGAGTTTGAAGTTGCTGTGAGCTATGATGCCACTGCAACCTGGAATGCTACCCAAGGTGACAGGGTAAGACTCTGTCTCAAAAAACAAAGCAAAATAAAAAAGAAACAAACAAACAAAAAAATTAAGTCCCCCCAAAATTCTTTTTCTAAAGTTAAGAACAGGTAAAATAAAAATATATGTTTTGGAATATCTGTTTGCATATATACACATTCAAATATATAAAAAATAAGAAAAATTTAAAAAAGAAAGTAAGTGAATAATCAACATAATATTCAGAGTGATGTTACTTGGAAGGTGGGGGGCACTGGGAGGTGGAAAGGAGCCATGGGTATATATGTAGGTTATTTCCAAAGTTCCAGATTTTTAGGGAGGAGGGGTAGTTTTATAGATGTTTATTAAAATTTTAACATGTGAAATAGCTAATTAGATAAATAAAAGTAGGACATACGTGTTTCAATAAGAATATGTCATAACACAAGATTATGATTAAGTCAATTCTTTGTGTCTGAAGACCAATGAGCATCTGGGAAGGAACTTTGGCAAATTAGCAGCCTCAGTCTTCAGGAGTCACCCCACCGAAGGAGAATGGAGACAGAGTTTTCAAGGATGTCTTGGTGAAGAGAGTGTAAAGGAAAGAGTATGGTGTTGTAATGGAGTTACTTCACAGCCATTGCCAAATCCGAGCTCCCTTCTCAGCAGGTTGGCTTGCCACGCTCAGAGGCTGACTCCATTTCCCCTACTACATATCAGAAGCCCACCAGCATCTATGCTGTGTGTGATCATGACCCTGAAACCCAGTCTATTTCAGTGTATTTTACTTGTCCTCTGTGAAGCATGTTGGAAATAAAAATGGCAGAACAAGAAGGGCAAGTTTCATTAGCACGTGCATTGCAATATTCCCCCCCCCCCCGCCTCCTGATGAGTAATCATACTTCTATGGTTTGAATAGACTCTTAAATCCAAAATAAAACAAGTGTCTTATTTTCCAAATACAGTCCTAGCTTAGTTTTCAGAATCAGCACATTACATAGGAATCTAAAAAATAGATAGATATTCTGCACAATCCCATGTAGCTAAGATTGGTTGTCTTTTTTACTTCTTCCTACAGTTTGTGAGAGAGAAATTATGGCAGCTGGAGGATCTCCGGTAGAAAATGTTCCTGCTAAAATAAAAGGAGAATGGGATATAGTATAAAGATAATTATGAACAAGTAACCAACATGGGAGCTGCGACTCCTTCTCTTCCTCTCCCCACCCTGGGTTGTTCCCCCTGGGGAGGCAGCTAGAGCAAGGCCCTGTCACTTAGCAGGACTCAGCTCAGGGCTCTGCAGCTGTGTTTCTTATACAGCATGTTTGACTTAAAGGATCTGTGACTAATGCTGTATCTTTTCCCTTCTCCACCCAGATGAAATCATTTCCTTTCACCATCCTGCAGCTTAATTCTTATGGAAGAGAGAAGTTAGGGATGTAATGCAGACAGGGAGGGGAGGGAAGGAACATCAGCTTATAAACACTGGAGAGCTTAACATGTGAGCTGGAAAGAAAGCTCACACTAGCAGAAAGATGGCGGTGCTTCACGGCCTGAAATTGTCATATTTGTAAGGATCATTTTTCCCATCTTTGCCAAGCCAGATCCCAGAAACATACCATGCTGTCCCATGAAAGGAATCCTTGTTAATTAGCTGTATTTTGCCTTTTTAGGGATCATTAGGACTTACCAATGTCAAAATCTTGTTGGGAGTTAACAAGCAATTTTCAAAGTCATGTTAAATTACCGATGGAGAATGTACTCCCTAATCCTCATAAACTTGCAAAAAATGGAAAATGGCAAGCTTTGCTTTTATCCACAGCATATGCAATTTGAAAAATAGCATAAATAAAGACTGCATCCAAACCCTTTCTCTTCCCTAAAGATGCCATTGCAATTTAGAGAATGAATATATGCATTCACATATGCTGTCAGCTATCCCGATAAAACGATGTTTCCATAATATAATGTTATTTCTTCAAACCGCCTTCAATATTCTTGGCTGCCAGATGACCATGAGAGGGGGAAAACAGAGGACAGTTTTAGGGCAGAGAACAAAGAGCGAAGGATAGTATAATTTGAAATTTGCTTTTTTCTGTCTGATTTTTGAGATGAGTGGGGAAGGGACACATAAAATAGGACATTTTGGGAACACTAGCTGCCCTGGCGTTGGCAATGATTGGGAGGGCATTTTTATTTAATCTCAGATCAAATGCTCCATTAACCACAGGGCCAAAGTTGAGTGAATATGAACTAATAGTGGGAGAAAAACACCCTGCTGCTCCTGAGATACCTTTTGGCAAGTGCCAGGGTGGCTGCTATCAAGGGAATGACCTTTCCAATAAAGCAGTCACAAATGAATGAGTTATTGTGTTAAGACACCTAGTAAGGTCATGGTGGAATCTCTTTAGTATTATATTCCAGCTCTGACCTCCCCCAGCACACACACAACACACACCACACACCACACCACTGCCCCCTTAGCTTCAACTCTCTTCAAGAGGATTTTGTTTTTAGTTTTAGTTTTATTACACAAAAGATGAGGCCAGAAGCTGTGGCACTTGCTTATAATCTCAGCACTTTGGGAGGCCAGATGGGAGGATCATTTGAGGCTGGGAGTTGGAGAACAGCCCAGGCAACATAGTCTTTACCAAAAAAAAAAACTAACTGGGTGCAGTGGCACACGTCTTTTCCCACCTATTTGGGAGGCTGAGGCAGGAGGATCACTTGAGCCCAGAATTTCAGTTTCCAGTGAGCTATGATTGTCTGCAGCCTAGGCAACAAGGCAAGACTCTATCTTTAGAAAAATAAAAAGGGCAAAGATGAGTAGGTTGAGAAAGTGGCCAGTGGGGTCTTGTGAACATCCACTTTCATTAAGGAGTCACACAGGCTGTCCAATTGGAAGAAGAAAAGTTGGGCTGTGCATTTAATACACTAATGAAAGCTGATAAGTAAAAAAAAGATCTGTGCATAATTTTCTTGATATCCAACACCAAAGATAAGCAAAACAGTCCTTATATAATCCATATGAAGTTCATGCATGCCTCAGGTTGGTTACCTCTCTAGGATTTGCAAACTGAGGCTGATGAGAAAAAGATAACTGGTTGAAAATATAAATTCTTAATCATGTTTATTACATGCTCAAGGATTATTATTCCTTTGGCCTCATCTTCATCCACGGCAATGTGATTTAGATTGTAAGTCAATTGAGGGTCAGAGCAGTGACCATATGCCCTATATTTTCCAAGGTAGCCCTAATTTCAGATGTTTGCTCCATGGTTCCCAAAGTACCCTCAGATTGATCAGATATGCCCTGTAGCTCCTCTGTCTACAAGGGTTCATATTCAGAACGGTTCTTAATTAAAGCTTTGTGGTGATGGTAGTGGGACAGGGAGCTTAAATGGCATATCCTAATTTGCAGCTGATTAGAGGTGACACTCGGGTGAGGATTTCCCGTTGCAGTTGTCACTCCCATGAGTAGACACCTTGGTTTTATTGCTCTCAGAGATCCAGAGGAGGAAGTCCTCCCATAGCACCAGGGTTATTATTTTTCTTAATTGTGAACCTGAACCGTTTTCCTTGATAAAGTGAAATTTACTCCAGTGTTGGCAGGAACTGTACAAATGTCTTATTTTCAAGAAATGATCTTCATCTCATAAATTTTGCCAAAACATGAATACAATTAAAATATATCCTGAAGTGAACTCAGAATCATTCTGGAACAGCAAAGCTCCCTAGTGAGATGAGACTTGCCTTCTCTCTTTTTTTTTCAGTTAATCTTTGAAAATTAAATTTTACTTTATTGTATTTTCCTCTTCACTTTTTCTTGATAACTTTTTCAGCAGTTTGATGGAAGAATTTTCGTTTTTCATTCTGGTAGACTACCATGGCAATTTTAGAATTTTATATGCTTTAATCCCTCCAACCCGTCCCCCACATACGCATACACCGGGAAGGGGGCTTCTCTGAGCCACTGACTCAAGCATCAGGATGAGTTCGCTGTGGCTGCTCAGTGGCATGACTGACACATATTTCAAAAGTGAAGTGTTGGAGTCATTCGGGGAGCAGAGCAATTTCCTCTGTCTGAGATGAACACTAGGATTAACAGAGAGTACTTAGTCCCATAAAAGTTAGAGTCTGAAATAAGTGCCCAAAGCAAATCTCTTGACCCTGAAGTCAAGGCTAACCCCTCCTTGACGGGGGTCAAAAGTTTCAAAAAAATGCTGTTAATAGAGTTTAATGGGGTGAGGATATTTCCAATTTTGTCTTCAAATACCCTTCAAGCTGCAATTAACATTTGTTTAAGATGAATGACTTCACCCATTTCCAGCCATTGATCCTTATTTATGGATATTACTTTTTCAGAGACATTAAAGTAATATAAATAAAAACATTTGATATTTATCTTTAGTCTTTTCCCTTCTTGCTGCAGCCATACTAAAGTACTTACATTTTCTGAATGACCATGTCATTTTGTTGTCAGACTTTAAGCACGTTTTCTCTTCTTGAAACTACCCTTTCCCCTGTATCTCTTTGGTAGGCTAATTGCTACTCATCCTTTAGGAACCGGGCTTCTAGTTGGGTGGGTGCCTCTTCTGTGAGCTCCCTGAAGCCCTGTCCATCCCCTCACTTGCCACACTTCTCCTTGTCTGCAGAATCATCTGCCATTTGCACATAGCTGTTCTCTTCTGGGCTTGGCACATACTAGGCACTCAACTAATACCTGTTGGATGAATGAATAAGTGAAGAAAGGAGAGATAGTGGAGTGAGCAAATAAGTAAATCACTCCGCACTTAGTAAGTAGAGTAGCTTTCAAAAGCTGTCTGCTCAGGATCACTTGCGATCCTTTGATATATATGCACATTCTTGAATTCTCAGGTAGGTTCTAATTGCAGGGGTTTGACATGAAACACAAGGGTGCATGTGGCAAGCTACAAATCACTCATGACCACAGAACATAAAATGTATTTGAAATGTGAAGTGTTGGAGTCATTCGGGGAGCAGAGCAATTTCCTCTGTGGGAGATGAACACTTGCATTAACAGAGAATACTTAGTCCCATAAAAGGGAGATGAGGCCAGAGGAATAAACAGGCAGCAGGGTTTGGAGGAGCCTGTCATTGAACTTCGGCTTTATTTGCCACGCAGGTTATGGGGAACCAGCAGCGGACTTCAGGTATGGGCACATTTCTGTGAAGAGACTAAATTTGGCATTGGTCCTTAACCTTGATTGCATGCTGGAATTATTAGGAATCTTAGCAAATAAGTAAAGATGCCTGAGTTTGCCCCTAGAGATTCGTGCTTAGTTGATCTTAGGTGTGGCCTGGGTTTTGGGATGGTGTTCAAACTTGCCGGGTGATTCTTATATAAAGTCTAGCTTGAAAAGTCACAAGAACAGAAGAGAAAATTCATCCATACAATTTGGCAATCAATTAACTCTCTTGTGACTTTTTTTTTTTTTTTTTTTTTGAGGCAGAGCCTCAAGCTGTCACCCTGGATAGAGTGCTGTGGCATCACAGCTCACAGCAACCTCCAATTCCTGGGCTCAAGTGAGTCTCCTGCCTCCGCCTCCCAAGTAGCTGAGACTACAGGCGTCCACCACAACGCCCGGCCATTTTCTTTGGTTGCAGCCATCATTGTTGTTTGGCGGGCCTGGGCTGGACTCGAACCTGCCAGCTCAGGTGTACATGGCTGGCGCCTTAGCCCGTTGAGCCACAGACGCCGAGCCTGTGACATTTTTTAAATTATAGCTGTATATTTGGGGACAAATTTAGAAATTTAGAGATGTATGTTGGGATATCACTGCACATCTACCAGCATAGTGAAGATAAAAAAAAACGGTGGTAACCCTAAATGCAGGAGAGAATGTGGAGACACAGGTTTGCTCATACACAGCTGGTGGAAATAAACGGCAGTTTCTTACAGTCATGTAACTGTCATACAACATTTGTACTCCTGGACATTTGTCCCAGAGAAGTGAAAATGTAAGTTGACAGAAAACTTGTACATGAAGGTTCATAGCAACTTTAATTGCAATTGCCAAAAATTGAAAACAATCCAAATGTCCTTTCATGGGTGAATGGTTAAACAAACTGGAGTCTGTCTATATCATAGAATACCACCTATTCAGCAATAAAACTAGGAAATTATTATTATTATTATTTTTGAGACAGAGCCTCAAGCTGTCACCCTGGATAGAGTGCTGTGGCATCACAGCTCACAGCAACCTCCAATTCCTGGGCTCAAGCGAGTCTCTTGCCTCCGCCTCCCAAGTAGCTGGGACTACGGGCGCCCACCACAATGCCCGGCCATTTTTTGGTTGCAGCCGTCTTTGTTGTTTG
>CAUYON010201161.1:0-10370 GCA_963573935.1 Arctocebus calabarensis | reverse complement strand
GGGACTCATTGAGAGTACAAGAAACCAGGTTACACTGATTGCAATTGTTAGGTAGGTGGAGTCCCTCTTATACTCCTGTTTTGCATAGGTGGCACATTTCTGAAACTGATCGAAGCTATCTATGACAAACCCACAGCTAATGGAATAAAACTGAAAGCTTTTCCTTTTAAAACTGGAACCAGACCAGATTGTCCTCTGTCACCATCACTATTCAACATAGTGCTGGAAGTTCTAGCCAATACAATTAGGCAAGACAAGGAAAAAAGAGCACCCAAATGGGAGCAGAGGAGGTCAAACTCTCCCTCTTTGCTGATGATATGATCTTATATTTAGAGAACCCCAAAGACTCAACCACAAGACTCCTAGAAGTCATGAAAAAATATTATAATGCCTCAGGATATAAAATCAACATCTCCAAGTTAGTACCCTTTGCATATGGCAATAATAGTCGAGATGACAGGCTAATTAAGGACACAACTCCCTTCACCATAGCTTTAAAGAAAATGAAATACCTAGGAATATACCTAACAAAAGAGAGGAAGGACCTCTCTAAAGAAAATTATGAAATCCTAAGGAAGGAAATAGCAGAGGACTTTAACAAATGGAAGAACATACCATGCTCTGGGTTGGGATAAATCAAAATTGTTAAAATGTCTATACTTCCCAAAGCAATCTACCGATTCAATGCCATCCCTATTAAAATACCAACATTGTTAGCCGGGCGCTGTGGCGGGCGCCTGTAGTCCCATCTACTAGGGAGGCTGAGGCAAGAGAATCGCTTAAGCCCAAGAGCTGGAGGTTGCTGTGAGCAGTGTGACGCCACGGCACTCTACTCAGGGCGATAAAGTGAGACTCTGTCTCTACAAAAAAAAAAAAAAAAAAAAAATACCAACATCGTAATTTTAAGACTTGGAAAAAATGATTCTGCGTTTTGTAAGGAATCAGGAAAAAAAACCCGTATAGCTAAGGCAGTTCTTAGTAATAAAAACAAAGCCGGAGATATCAGCATACCAGATTTTAGGCTGTACTACAAAGCCACAGTGGTCAAGACAGCTTGGTATTGGCACAAATGTAGAGACATACACATTTGGAATGAATAGAAAACCAGGAAATGAAACTAACATCTTACAACCACCTAATCTTTGATAAACCCAAACAAGAACATACCTTGGGGGAAAGACTCCCTCTTCAATAAATGGTGTTGGGAGAACTGGATATCCAGATGTAAAAGACTGAAACTGGACCCACACCTTTCTCCACTCACAAAAATTGATTCCAGATGGATAAAGGACTTAAATTTAAGGCATGAAACAATAAAAATCCTCAAAGAAAGCATAGAAAAAACACTGGAAGATATCAGCCTGGGGAAAGACTTCATAAGAAGATTGCCGTGGCAATTGCAAAAACAAAAATAAACAAATGGAATTTAATTAAACTGAAAACCTTCTGTACATCTAAGGCGACAACAACCAAAGCAAACCAACAACCTACCCAATGGGAAAGGATATTTGCATATTCTGAATCAGACAAAAGCTTGATAACTAGGATCTATACAGAACTCAAATTAACCCACATGAAAAAAGCCAACAATCCCACCTATCCATGGGCAAGAGACATGAATAGAACCTTCTCTAAAGAAGACAAATGGGTAACAATCATGTGAAAAAATGCTCATCATCCCTAATTATTAGAGAAATGCAAACCAAAACCACCCTGAGGTACCATCTAACCCCAGTGAGAATGGCCCACATCACAAAACTGCAGATGCTGGCATGGATGTGGGCAGAAGGGAACACTTTTACACTGCTGGTGGGACTGCAAACTAATACAACCTTTTTGGAAGGAAGTGTGGGGAACCTTCAAAGAACTCAAGCTAGACCTCCCATTTGATCCTGCAATTGCATTACTGGACATCTACCCAGAAGGAAGAAAATCCTTTTATCCTAAGGATACGTGCACTAGACTTTTTATTGCAGCTCAATTTATAATCACCAAAATGTGGAAACAGCCTAAATGCCCAGCAACCCCGGAATGGATTAATAAGCTGTGGTATATGTACACTATGGCATACTATTCAGCCATTAAAAAAAATGGAGACTTAACAGCCTTTGTATTAACCTGGATGGAAGTGGAACACATTATTCTTAGTAAAGCATCACAAGTACAGAGGAGCATGAATCCTATGTACTCAATTTTGATATGAGGACAATTAATGACATGGTGGAGGTGGCGGAAGGGGAGAGCAGAGAGGGAGAGGAGGAGGGAGGGATGGGGGAAAGGAAGAGCAGAGAGAGAGGGAAGGAGGGATGGGGGTGGAGTCTTGGTGTGTGCCACACCTTTTAGGGGCAAGACATGATTCTAAGAGGGACTTTACCTAGCAAATGTAACCAGTGTAACCTGGTTTCTTGTAACCTCAATGAATCTCCAACAATTAAAAAAAAATTTTTTTTCTCAATAAACAAAAGAAATGATTTCTTTGATTTAAGCCACCCAGGCCATGGTTTTGTTGTTTGTTTGCTTTTGGAGACAAAATCTCACTCTGTTGCCACAGGTTAGAATGCTATGGCCTCAGCCTAGCTCACAGCAACCTCAAATTCCTGGGCTCAAGCAATCCTCCTATCTCTGCCTCCCATGTAGCTGAACTATAGACACCTACTACCATGATGTCCAGTTAATATTACTATGCTTAGTGGAGATGGGGGTCTCACTCTTGCTTAGGCTGGTTCAAACACCTGACCTAAAGCATGCCTCCTGCCTCGGCCTCTCAGAGTGCTGGGATTCCATATGTGAGCCACCACAGCTGGCCATGGTATTTTGCTGTGGTAGCCCAAACTGACTCAAGATGGTCACCTTATACCTCTGAGCCTTGTCTGTAAATGGCACAAACGGCTGCAACTGGAGAATGGACAGGAAGGCGACAGGTAAGGATGCAGAGAGCACTCTAGAGGCTGTTGCACCGGAGCCTGCTGGGGGAAGGAGCAAACTCCCCTCAGGAAACGTGCATATTGGAGGGAGACCCATAGAGACAGGAAGTCGGGTAGTAGCTCCTGCAGCTGGGAGCAGGGAGGTGTGGGGTAAAGGTACAGGGTTCCTGTTTGGGCCCTGAAATTGATTTAGGTGATGGCTGCACAACTCAGTGGGCATACTGCACTCATTGTACACTTTAAATGGGTGGACTATATAGTAAGTGAATTGCCTCAATAATGCTATTTCAAAAAAAAAAAAAAAAAAGCTAATGTAATAAATCCATCTGGACCAGAAGAGTGGCAGAGAACACAGAAAAGTATGCGTGTAAGTATGAACTTGTAGCCGGGCAACTGTCTTTTTTTTGAGACAGAGTCTCATTATGTCCCTCTCAGTAGAGTGCTGTGGCATCACAGCTCACAGCAACCTCAAACTCTTGGGTTCAAGAAATTCTCTTGCCTCAGCCTCCCAAACAGTGAGAGTACAGGCAGCCTCCACAACGCCCGGCTTTTTTTCTCTTGTGGTTGTCATTGTTGCTTAGCTGGCCTGGGCCGGGTTCGAATGGGCCAGCCTCACTGTATGTGGCTGGTGCCGTAACCACTGTGCTACTGAAGCCGAGTCGAGAGTCTGTCTTAAAAAAAAAAAAAAAAAAGAAGGCATGGCATTCTAGCAAGAGTGACAGAATAAGACTCTGCCTCAAAAAAAAAAAAAAGTACCAATAGATCCAGATGTTCTCATCTTTTTATTTCATCTTACACCAGCAAAATCTCTGTCCTGAGGCTATTTTAAGTGACACCTTGCAACAGGTTATAAGAACTATTAACTATATTCCTACAAAGATGACATGGCATCATCAGTTTTGTAACCTGATTTAGTTGGGATGAGGGATTCAGTATGGATTTGCAGTATCATTCTAACATGTGTTGGCTATTGTAGAGAAGGTGTTAGGCAAAATTTTATTCCTGCAAGTACATATAGTTAAATTTTATGAAAAAACAGACTCAGCAATGTGAACTATTAAAGGAGGATTTCTTTCAGAATGCAGCATTTCTGAGTGAAACTATGTCAAATCAAAATGCCTTGAATATTTTTTTGCAACATAAAACTAAATCTGTGTACGACATATAGCAAAAAAAATTCAGGCATTTCAGAAAAGCTTTTTTGTTTTGAACCCAAGACTGAGTCTCAAACTCTGTCACCTTGGTAGAGTGCCATGGTGTCATCACAGCTCATAGCAGCCTCAATCTCTTGAGCTCAAGTGATCCTCTTGCTTCAGCTTCCCAAGTAGCTGGGACTATAGCCATGTGCTACAGCACAGGCCAATTTTTCTATTTTAAGTAAAGACAGAGTCTCGTTCTTGCTCAGGCTGGTCTCAAACACCTGAGCTGAAGGGACCTTCCTGCCTCAGCCTCCTACAGTATTAGAATTACAGACATGAGCCATCTCATCTGGCCTAAACTGTCTTTTTCTAAAACACTTCTTTAATAGAAAATTTCAGTTAGCAAAGTCCAGCAATAAGTGGGATGATACATGCATATCATGTGAAGAATATACAGGTATTCTAGACCTATTAATTAGAGAATACAATGAAAGTTTCACTAACTTTGAGAATTGTGACATCAAATCAGCCTTTCAGCGTCACCTAGTTGATATCACCAAGGCACCTGAAGAATTCATTGAACTTTCAGTAGATGACGTTTTAAAGTCATTTTTTGATATTTAAGAAAGATTCAATTGAAATACAGAAAAACACAGTAGAGGCTATTTTAAGTGACACCTTGCAACAGGTTATAAGAATTGTTAACTATATTCCTATAAATATGACATGGCATCATCAGTTTTGTAACCTGCTTTAGTTATCCATACCTTCAACTACAGGCCTGAAAAATGCTTTCTTGCTTTTCAACCTCCTATTGTTATTAATCTACATTCTCCTACCTAATCCAAATCAAGCTATCTTAAGGTCACAATTGACTGTTTCCCATTGAGAAGATCCACTGAAACTGTGGACCTCCATGCTGCAACCAAATACTCTCACGCTCTCCAACTAAAACCAGACACAACAAGTTTTTAAGAAGTTAACTTTAAAATTAACATAGTTTTCATTTTTCTTAATTATTAAGTGCATAGAAGTTTGATTTTTACAAAACAATATATATTTTTAAGTATATCTAGTTGAAGTTTCTTGAATGTGGCCTTATTTGATTACGGGTGTGTGTGTGTGTGTGTGTACGCGCGCGGGCTGGGAGAATGAAGTGACATTTTATTGGGCTGTTTTTCTCACTTTTAGTTTCCCAATCTTACTCTCTCAGAGATTCAATTATCTCCCAAGACATCACAAGGCCTGCCCACTCCTTCCAGGATGTGGAAGAGAAAAATGGGCTAATGCTGTCTTTTACATTTTCCACCTGGGCTAATGCTGTCTTTTACATTTTCCACCTGGAGAAGGAATAAATGTTCTAAGCACTACCTTGTTCCTGTCAGATGCTACTATCTTTCCTAAGTGCCTTGGCCACAAAAATGAACAATTACAGCTAAATTAATGCAACATCCAGCATAAACAGTTTCCGTAGCCCCGGCCCAGGAGCAGCAGGAGGCAACAGGGTGAAGCTGGAGGCACAACTCCCCAGAGACAACTGCACAGAAGGGAGGAACTAAAGCAGAGTGGGAAGATAGAGAGGGATTTCGTTTGTTTTGTTGTTCACTTTTGGTGTTTTTGATGTTTTTTTGAGACAGAGTCTCACTCTGTCACCCTGGCTAAGTGTGTAGCGACATCATAGTTCACAGCAGTCCCAACCTTCTGGACTCAAGGGATCCTCCTGCCTCAGCCTCCTCAGTAGCTGAGACTACAGGTGCCCTCCACAACACACGGCTTATTTTTTTATTTTTAACAGAGATGAGGTCTCACTCTTGTTCAAGCAGGTCTCAAACTCCTGACCTCAAGTGATCCTCCTGCCCACTTTCCCAAAGTGCTGAGATCACAGGCGTGAGACACCGAACTTAGCCAAGAGTTTTTAAAGTAGAAGACACAGCAAAGTGAGAGCAATCGGATATAATGACAAGTGAACAGATCTATCTTAAATTCATCATGCAAGTAGTTTAACATTTGTTTCGATGTTGATTTTATTGCTTCATAGAAAAGCAAAACCGTCAAGATTTAAGGTGAGAGTAGCTGAGGTGCTCGGCCAAAGTCTAAAAATAAAGCAAGGTATTTCCCCTTCAGAGGTAACAGGAATTGATAGATAAAGAGCTACAAAACAGAAGGTCACATTTTGATGTTAAATTAGTGTCAAGAGAAGCAAAAAGGGACAGATTACTAAACAGAGGTATTAAAACAGTTGTCCCCAAAAAGTAGTTACCTTTATTGCTGGTCCAGGAGCCACATCGTCCAAGACGTGAGCACAGATATTAATCACCTTCAGCAGGTGGGAGAACAGCTGCTCCACCATGGGCACCAGGGTCCTGTCACCCAGTGCTGGCCAGACCTCCTCTTGCTTATTGGCTATTGGGATGGCTTCTTCTTCAGAGGTCCATGAACTTCTCAGAGATTTGGGGGCACTGGCTATAATATGGACACACATATTACCTCCCTACCCCCACAGTGTGGGAAAAAGAAATTTAGAACCATCTGTGTTGAGAGTCTGCTAGACCTCCATCCCTGATCAACTGATACCCTAAATGTCAACATGACATTTCCCCCCAAAATCTGTGTTCTCAATTTTCATGAAGGTCACTACCATATACCCACCCAGGATGTGACATCATCATGGGTGCTTTCTTGGTCTTCACAATCAAAGTCCAGTTGGTGATCAAGGCCTGCCATTCTGCCTCTTTCATTTTTTTTCTACCAGCCTCTTCCTTCAAGCCCCTAGCCATCATCTTCCTTCAGACTCTCTATCCCTTGCCTTAACTTCAAAACTTGGGCTTCCCTACCTCCTCCTCGAACCCACATTCAAGTGAGTTGAGTGATTTTCCTAAAATACTCATCTGTCAGTTCCTTTCATAAAACTCTCCAGTAGCTTCCCATAGCAAACAGCACAGGTCCTGGCAATCCCTCCCCTCATGGATCACAGTGGACTCTGCCTTTCACATTGGCCGTGTTCTCTGTTCTCATCACCATCTTCACAGGACAATCAAAATTATTTGCAGTGCTCCAAACATCACACATGTTACATGTCTCCATGTCTTTGCTTGTACAGCACCCTTTGTCTGGACCCTTTCCTGCTAGCCACTAAATCTGCCCATGGGAAATAATTATGTGCTGCCACTATTTGTTTACCTATATCCCCCACTAATCTAAAAGTAACTTGAGAATAGAGCCTATATATTACATTTTCTTATAGTCTCAGTGCTTGAGATAGTACGTGACACTTGGTACCCAGTAAAACGAAATTCGAAACAAGTTTACTCACAATTATCCGAGGGCTAGACTGGGAAAAGGCTACCTTAGAATACTCAGCACAGAGGCGATGCATGCAGGTAATATTTGAAATTTTGACTATCACTTGGGATGACCTCTAATATTTTTCCTTATATGCTCACCATCTCTCATACCTCACAAAGAAAACAAGATAACATCCCTGTTTCAACTCAGCACCAGTACCTGCAATCAAATTTCCAGCCAAAATTAAAGCATCTTGATGGGCTGAGAGATCCAACGGGAACCAAGCTGATGAAAGCAGGGTAAGAATCATTGTGGCCATCCCAACTGTACAGCTCTTTCTAGAATCATCTGAAGTGTTCAGGGGGGGTACTCTGGAAACAGACATTTGCAAGGTCAAATTATACAAATTTTCAAGTAAATCAAATAGGTTGCTTTCTCTTACAAATCCATGAGGAAGGCATGTTATGATACATTTTATACCAGCTCAGAAATTGATATTACTATTGTTAATCTACTAACATCTCTCCTGCAAATCTCCATAAAAATAATTTGAGAAATGAAATAAGACAGTAGAAGATAAAAGGGTTTTTTTTTTTTGAGACAGAGTCTCACTATGTCGCCCTTGGTAGAGTGCCGTGCCATCACAGCTCAAAGCAACCTCAAACTCTTGAGCTTAAGAGATTCTCTTGCCTCAACCTCCCAACTAGGGACTACAGGCGCCTGCCACAACACCCAGCTATTTTTTTGTTGTTGTTGTCACTGGTTAGCAGGCCCAGGCCAGGCTCAAACCCACCAGCCCCAGTGCATGTGGCTGACACCCTAACCACTGAACTACAGGCACTGAGCCCAGAACTGTATGTTTTAATGACCTTTTAATTTTCCTTAAATTTTGACTTAGTACATCTTACTCCAATGGCAAAGGCAAGGTTAGTGCTGGACCTATACCTAGGGAGTGCAGCTGCTCAGTCAGTATTTGTGGAAAGAAGAAAAGTAATCATTCTAGACCAGGGAATGCACTCCATCTCATGCAAATTTCTTGTGCTGATAGACACAAGAAATCCATAGATGTACTCCCAAATGTGATGGGAATCACCAAAATCTCTCTCAATAATCAATACACATAATGAAAGCTTTTCTTTAATGCTGTAGAAGACTCAAAATCATCTCCTAGATGCTGGTAGTGTCATCTACTGGAGGAAACTCATTTTACAATGAAAACTGTTAATTCAAGGGCAACAGTCCCCAAATCACACCCTTTGTATGCTACATCACATGTGACATCAAGCAAATAAGTGTTTCCAGACTTTTAATGTGTAGTGAACAATTTTGGAAAGAAGTCAATTACAAAAGTCTTTTGCCAGCATATGAAAATTCCCTAAAATGAACCTATAGATCACACCCTCAAGTCTCCAAAAATGCTTGTGGATTTGTGACATTTACTGAAGTACGACTACTCCAGTATTTCCTCACCTCCTGTCACTGGTTTTCACACAACTAATAGGGCAAAGACAAGTATTCCATCAGATACTTTTCCAAAAAGCCAAACTAATAAAAGACTTAAAAAGAAAGGGAAAAAGACATCCTAATAACTATGTTTGTGCCATACAGTTGCAGACAGTTGTATACTGAGGAAGATACATACCCACAATGCCAACCTAAACTCCAAATGCAAACTGGGAAGGCAGTTGAAAGAAGACACAAGGCTTCACAGCATCCAAACTATAGAAGAAAGGAATAATTAAATCACATCGGAACACCACAAAGGATGACTGAATTAAATCTCCTTTTACCCTTTCTAAAGGGTACAAACAATGAAAAAGAAATTGAGATCTGCAAATGATAACTGTTGGGCATCTGTCCCACCATGGTACAAATTCATTAAGTCCTCGGTAGAGTGCTGTAACATCACAGCTCACAGCAATCTCCAACTCCTGGGCTTATGCGATTCTCCTGCCTCAGCCTCCAGACCAGCTGGGACTATAGGCACCTGCCACAATACCTGGCTATTTTTTGTTGCAGTTGCCACTGTTTTAGCTGGCCAGGGCTGAGTTTGAACCCACCACCCTCAGTATTATGGGCTAGTACCCTACCCACTGAGACACAGGTGCTGACTCCAAATTCGTACTTTAAAAGATATAGCTGGACAAGTGGAATTCATGTTTCAAGAAAGGGTCAATTATATCCCAAGGAAGAGAAGCCAAAGGTAGTGAAGCTCCTCCTCCCTGGATTGGGGATCACCCCCAGAACTGTCACTACCCTGCATTGTTTTTCCTCCCCTACAGTTCAGCCTCCCTCCCCATTTGTCCCTGGGCATCCTCAAGGTCTCAGCCCTAGTAGATTCCTGTCTCCCTGACCAGACTGCAGGAGCTATAAGGGCAGGAAGCCTGCCTGTTTTTATACCCCAAATCCACAACATGTGGGCCACAAGAGAAATAAATAAGCAAAGTTCATGATACCTTAAACAAATTAAGAAAAGACCATTCTACAGACATCCCCAAACAATGTTTAGATTTGAAAGATAATTATTTATTGCTCAAGATTTAGTAATTAAACATCCCAAACAATGTTTAGATTTGAAAGTTATTTATTGCTCAAAACTTAGTAATTAAACTTAATTTCTGATTTTCTACAACATACAAGTTTTTCTTTTATCACATAAAATAAATGAAAAGGTTTAATCCAGTAAAGTAACACTAATTTTGTATACTCTTTTTTCTGATTATAAAAGTTGTACTTGTTCGTTTTAGAAAATTTGGGAATATCTGATAAATATAAAAAAGAATACAAAAATCATCCAAAATCCTAAAATTCATATTGGCGATTTTATACCAGTCATTTTTCTGAGTATATAAGAAATTTACATAAGTAAATATTATTTTTCTTTTTTTTTTTTTTTTTGTGGAGACAGAGTCTCACTTTATCGCCCTGGGTAGAGTGCCGTGGCGTCACACTGCTCACAGCAACCTCTAGCTCTTGGGCTTAAGCGATTCTCTTGCCTCAGCCTCCCTAGTAGCTGGGACTA
>CAUYON010201157.1:0-12387 GCA_963573935.1 Arctocebus calabarensis | reverse complement strand
GGGGACTCCTGTCCACTTGGTGATGTGCTCTGTACCTTTTATTTGTATCCTTGGGGTCGCAGGTCGCTCGAATAGGGTTGATGTGCGTTCCTCGACCTTGTCTCTTGGCTCAGCTCCAAACCGTTGGCTTTCTTGCTAAATGTCTGTCCTTTAACTCTCCTTCTGGACAGGAGTGTCTGCAGAAAGCTGGCTACAGATTGCCATCTTCCCACTACAGTATTTTTGAAATAAGTACTTCTTGCAATATTTTTTTTTGATTTGCAATATTTTTTTAAATTACCAAAATGATCATCAATAAGCTCTAGTATAACCATTAAATGGAATGGCCTGCAACTGTTAGAAAGAGTGAAGTGGACATGCTTATATGGAATGATGTACAAGATATATTATCAAGTGAAAGAGGAAATGTAAAAGTGTATTATAGTTAGTTTACATATTTCTTTTGTAAAAAAATCAAGTTACATCAAGTTAACCAAGGGTTAGGCCATCTAAACCAGATGGTGGGAAAAGCATCATCTTTGTGGTTCTTCTTGGGGACACAGAGCTAAGTCTTACTCTTTTATATGAATGATGATTTCCCTTCAACTGATTGGCATTTTCCACTGTCAATCATAGTAGGAGGACATTCCTCCCGAGATGGGAAATGAGGACTTAATGAGCAGGAATTAGACTAAGGTGAGAAGAGAATTTTCTTCCTTTTTCTGGGTTCAAGACTTGTGACAGTGAAGGTCAAGAGCCCTGACCTGTCCTTGCTTATAAGAAGACAAGCTAATGAGAATTCTGGAAACTGGTTGGGTCCCCATAGAAGGTTGGGCTTGAGCTTCAGTAGCAATTTATGTTTCCTGTGATAGCTTCCTTCCAGAGTCCTTGTTTTTCTGTAAGAGGAGATTATGATAGAGCCTCTGTCCATACTGGTGGGCAGCAGTCATTGCCAAAGAGCAGCCACGTCTTCAGGAGCAGAGATGATGAGTTTTATCACAGGAATAAGTAAGAACACTTTAACAAGAAGAGGGGAAGATCCCTGGGACATGTTCCTTAGCACATGTTAGGCAGCAAAACCTATTAGGAATATCTTAAAAGATATTCTTTGGAGGGGATTCCATCATAATCAATAAAAAAGATTGGGCTAGGGGTCTCACTATCATGATTTGAATTAGAGAAATTATAACTCAGATATTATGTAGGATTTTTCTGACCCTTAAGGATGAAAGTGGTTCAACATTTACCCCTATGTCCAGTTCTACAGTGTCTAAAACTTTCCCAAGTATTCTGTGAACTCAGGGGGGTCAGGCAGCAAAGGAGGAAAGCGTCTCCCAGCCTCCTCTGCCTCTTGTCCTGGGGGCACCTGCTATGGTCTCTTTGCACACAGCTTCAGTAAGATCTTGACACCCAGCCCCTTCCTTCCTTCACCTGTGCCCACGAGAAATGTTTACTCACATCAAGCATCTTTTGGACGTAACAGTCTTTTCTAAGCTACTAGGATTGGAGCAGTAACACAGCAAATGTCATGGTATCCCCAGGAGAAATTGCTGAATCCCAAACACTTTTTGGGCACCCCAGTACCATGAATTCTCTTCACTCCTCTTCCATGCACCACCTCCTTCAGCTTCCTTTGGCTCCTCATCCCCCCATTTATTTTGCCTTGATTATTTCTTCTGTAATCTACCTTCTGTCTTTTATTTGGGAAAGGGAAAAAAACCTCGCCTTGTCTCCTGTACAACAATTCTGTGCCCTGTTCTCTGAAGTCTGGTCATCAGCCAACTCCCTTGGCCAACATCTTTAAGATTTCACCTTTTAAATCAATCACTTATCAAGATACTTTTCCAAACAAAAACTGGCTGCAATGTATAATGAATTTTCAGATCAGCAGTTAGGATAACAAAAATATCTCCACTTTATTATCTAATATTGACAGATAAAAGGTAGAAATAGATAGGCCACCAAAGGGTGAGCAGATGATTTTCTAAACTACCAGTAATAAATTATCTCTAAGAGAGTGGATCAGATTATTTTCATTTTCTTCAATAGGTATTTCCAATGCTTCTTGAATTGTTTAGTAAACATATATGATTTTCCACTGGAACAGCAGAGGTGAGGCAGAGTCAGTCCCTGACCTTGAGATGCTCATGGTCCAGGACATGCAGATGAAACTTGGTGTGACACAGCTGGTCGGTAGGACTTAGCCCTGGCTATCTGAAGAACTGAGATGTCTAATCACATTATCTGTTTTTTGCGAAACTTATATTGTTGTAAAACCTTCCCTAAGTGGCAAAAACTCTACTTCCTGTCTCCCAGAACCACAAATTATCATCAGTTCCTGGGTTTAATGTGTTTTCCTTCAAATAAAATTGGCACTTGATTTTTTTTTCCCTGTCATTCACACTGTCAGGTTTTAATTGAGAGCATCCAAATATGTCTTCTGTAGTTGTAATTCCTAAGAGCCAGATATAGTATTAGGCATACTTTTCTGCTTGTCCTGATTAAAAAAAAGAAGAAGAAACCCAGAGAATACTAATTCTACCAGTTCTCTTCCCCCCAGGTTTGGAATTTAAATTATTTTAATATTTATGTAATGAAACAAATTTTTAGTGAAAGCAATACTCAGTAATTGGAAAATCAGTTACCTTTTATCCATTGGTTAAAAAGAGGAAGTAGGTCAGTTCCTTGTTAATATTATTAGCAAATACTATTTATAGCATGGTATAAATTACTGGGAAAAGAATCCTAATCTTGACTTTCAAGCAAGAGGCAATAGTTAACTCATTCTTATTCTTAAATATATTAAGAATGTAGGGGACCAATTTTTCAGGAAGGGAGAGTATGTTTTGACACCTTACCAAAAAAATAATAATATTAATAATAATAAAATACTGAACTAAATTGCTAAGACATTTTCACTACTCATATAATGTATCTGCTAGAAATGTTTGTCACAGCTGCATAATTAAGCCAGGTCTATGTGATGGAGAGAAAAATATAAACTTAAAAATAAAATATGTATTATTTATTCCCTTTATGTATGTAAAATACATATTCCCTTTATGTATAGACTCTTCTGCATGTGCTTCTATAATGACTTTAAAGCTAAATTTTTGGTAGATTTCTCTGCATCCAAGTCTTCTGGCAGATTTAAATTGACCAACCACTAAACTGAAACTGAGTACATCTGAAATAAATCATGAGTTATTTATGCACATCATCATATTAAAGGCTAGGAAATGATGTTTAAGCCTGGCTAATTACTGAACTGAGAAAAGGGTTTCTTAGAGGCAACAAGATTACCAAGCAGCCTCCATGTTTGCACACATTAGAATAAACAGCAATTTGGACATAAAATACAAAAAGAAATATTTCTTAAGAAGATCTGTATGATTCACTACTTTCCAAGTCCATCCAACTCTGGGTGAAAACATGAGAAAAATCTACTTCTCTGCCTTGCTCCTAAATGACCTGGAAGGATGGTGACATCAGCCTTCAATGTTTAAAAAAGGAGGAAACCGTATTTCAACTAGAAGGGCTAGGAAATATTAAAATGTCTCAGACTGGAAATTTCCACATCTGACAACACACCAAAAGCTCCCGGAACAAACACGCTGTCACTCACTGCCCTGCTTCCAGCTCTTCCCCTTTCTAAAGGCTCCTCAGTTCTCAGTGATGCTCTGGAAGGATGCTGGTCGCAGCGCCAGGGTAGATGGATCCCTGCTTAATGCTCGGTGCTGAACTCCTGCATGAGGCCAAGGAGCTTCTCAAGAACATCCTGTGATAAACAGGCATCCCAAGGGAAGTCAGAAATCCAATCTGCAGAAGGACTCTTTGATCCACAGGATCGCTTTTGAGCTTTAGACTGGGGTCTAAAGTCTGAGTCCCTGCCTCATAAAACTTCAAAATTTAGACCAATCTTGACAGATACCAAGAACTCAGCTCTGAATTATAATTTTGTCTGTAGTTCTTTGCTTGCCACTTTCACATATTAATATCTCTTCTAGTCCTGCAGCTGTATAAATCCATGGATGATTTCAGTAACTTGAATTGTGATTCTATCCTTGGTAGTTGAAGAATGACCTTGGATAGACTGGTCCATCCCCTCTCCCAAGAACTCACCTTCTTAGCCACTGCTGATCAGTTGCCCTACCCTAACCCTACTCCTGTGTTTTCCTGTGATATTTGATCTATTTCCAGAATGCTTATTTCCTTCAGCCAGTCAATCCATAGGTACTTATTAGATTATTATTTTAGTTTTGATAAGCAGAAGACAATTTTTCCATGATTTCCTCCTCATTGCCTATCTTTTTAGGCCATGGGGCTGGGGTGGAGGAAGGGGAGAGCAGAGAGAGAAAGAATGAGGGAGGGGGTGGGGAAAGGAAGAGCAGAGAGAGGGGGTGGGGTCTTGGTTTGCCACTCCTTTTGGGGGCAAGACACGATTGTAAGAGGGACTTTACCTAACAAATGCAATCAGTGTCACCTGGTTTCTTGTACCCTCAATGAATCCCCAACAATAAATTAAAAAAAAAAAAAAAAGTTCAGTTTTCTTCTCTGATTTTTATCAAGGTAGTGAGATTCCTTCAGATTTACCCTCTGAAATGGTTGTGGGTTTCATTATATTTTCTGTGTATTGTGAAATATTCACATAGCTAGCTCAAGAATATAATGAGTACCCCAGGGTTCGTGAAAGATTTGCTTGTTGAAGAGACAAGTGGTAGGATTGAGAGTGGCCCCGCCGTCTTCCTCATTACCTAATCTAGTTTCTTTCTGCCACATCCACCCCCTTCATCAGATACCCTGGCTTTCACAGAGAGCTTACGTTGTGCGCATGTACTTTTTGTATTATTGTGGGATATTTCAAAAAGCCAGAATAGGAGTGGTTTTTTTCTTTCTTCATAGAGTGATTTTTCTGCAAATCATTAAATAATGTTAGAACATGTTATGAGTAGAATTGTGTCATCCCCCCCCCCACAGACGCCCCTGTCGAAATTCATATGTTGAAGTCCCATGAATATATATCAGAGATATTTACCTTTATAGAGGTAGTCGAGATAAAATGAGGTTGTTAGAATGGACTTTCCCCCAATGTGACTAGCGCAAACTCAGAAACCACAAAGAGAAGATGGTGCAAAGAGACGCAGGAAGAAGACAACCATTTACCAGCCAAAGAGAGACGCCTGGAACAGATTCTTCCCTTAGGGTCCCCAAAGAACCAACTCTTTCAACACCTTGGTTTTGGTCTTCTAGCCTCCAGAATTATGAGACAACAAATTTCTGTAGTGTAAGCCACCTAGTGTGCAATCCCTTGCTGTGGCAGCCCTGGCAAACTAGCAGGTGACGATGGCTCCCTCTTTCCTTTCTTCCTGAAGCTTGAATTGAGTGATAATAGTTCTCTCAGAAATAGGTTGCAGTGCTTGAGGTCTGGCACCCAAGGTCTAAACTTCGATTTTAGTTGTTGCAAACTCTGGATTGATTCCTCTGGAAGGTAATCATGACAATAGCTACCATTTGGAGAGGCTTTTCTATATGATAGATCTTTCACAGACATCATCTGTCACAGAAATGCTACAAGACATGTGCTGATACTATCCCTGGTAGACAGATGAAAGAATCGAGAATCAGAGAGGTTAAGAAACTTTCCCAAGGTCACACAGTGGTTGAACTGAGATTGAAACACAAGTGGTTTGACTGCAGAGACCGTATACAATATCTTTGCAGAAACCACGTGAGGTTCTTCCCTGACCGGAATGTCTACCCCCCAAAATAAATAAATAAAATGCCCCAAACACTGGAATGATTAAATAATTTGTATTTATTTGTACAATGAAATGTAAAATACAGCATATAAATAATATAAACAAATATAAAGCATAGAACAAATAATATAACATATAACAAAATAAATGACTTTACAAATAACTTTATATTTTATATTCATTTAGTGGCATGGAAAAATGTTCACTACAAAATATTAAATTAAATGGTAGTATACAAAAGCTGTCTGCAAAGTAAAACCTCAATTTTGTACTTAAACATTAGAAAAATTTTTATGGCTATACACTATCTTTAAAATCCAAAAATTAAAGTGTAGTAAACACGTAACACCTAACACCTAAAGTGAATCTCCCCGAATTTCTAGCACTGAACAAAAAGGAGTTTGTTTTTATTTTTATTTTTTTCTGTGACAACTTTGGCCACTTCTGTCTAGAGATAAGGTGGCCTCCCATGCTGATCTTGTCTGGATTCGATTACTTCGTTTTCATAAGAAAATATCAATTCTACGACTAGCTCAACTGATTGTGATAGATGTGTCCCTCATTGGCATGATAGATTATCTATATACGATTGTCTCTCTAGAGAGCATAACCTTGAACTCTGATGCTCAAAACAGTTAAAAAGCTTCACTGGAAAAAAAGTCAGATAAAACCAGATCCAGTTGGCCATATAATAAATCTACTTCTACGGAATAATTTACCACCAAATCTTACAACTGTATCCTACAATCACCTCATTGGATTCCTTACAGAATTACCTTTACTGAGCTAAAGTTTGCCATGAAACCACTACTTAACATTGGGAGACATTGTAAGTATTAAGTAACAGCCCTGTGAAACCCATTATTGCATAATACGAGCAACGCTATTGAACACCTGTACACTACATCACTCCACCTTAGGAGAGACTTTGTCCTAGGTCAAAAATTGCCATGAGTTTTCTAAGAAACAGGTTTCTTTTCATCTTATGGACAATGTAATTGTACTATCAATTCGCCTATGATGGTTCACACACAGGATGGTTCACACACACAATCCTGTCTGTCTCAGCTGCTGTAAACCTTGGGGCAAACAAGCAGCACTCCTCTGGCAAATGTCTGAGGAAATGAGTCCTCTAGCACTCATGTCCCCTTTTTAAAAAGTTTGGTAGGCTCCTTCAAAGCCTTTCTACAATGAGAAGCAGGAAGGCGAGAAATGAATGAATTAATGAAGTAAAGAAGGAGAAGAGAAAAAGAAAAGAAAATTTGTGATGGGAACTTATAGCTATGATTTCAAGTCAACACAATACAGAGGAGTGTTTTATTGCTTCATCTGTTTTTCTAGAACAATTTACAGTGAGTCCAGAAGAGCTGACCTGAGGAAAACATAACAAATGGAAGGTTTTTCCCCACTGCTTGGTTGCAAGAAGAATGACCGAGTCCAAGTCCCAGGTACACTTACAGCTCTGACAATGACCGGAGAAACTGCCGAAATGAGCTGTTTGCTTGGGAACTAAGCCAGCTGCATTGGATCCAAGTGAACAAGTCAGGGAGGCCGAAAAGAGGGACTTTTTTCTTTGTTCCTTTGCGATTTTTCAGGTTCAAATTCTTTACTGCACCTTTACACATGCTCTCCTACTTATGGACTATCAACTTTAGGAAGGTGGAGACAAAGCAGGTGTCGGAACAGGGGAGCGCACCTCTGCCTGTCTTCTGAGCAGTGTGATAACGTGATCGAGGCCACTTTGCTCATGGCTACCAAGACATTCAACCCACAGCTTTTCAGAACCTGCCCTATTCATACCTGAGAGACCTTCCTCTGTTTCCTTTCTTACTTTGTTCACAGGATCTCTATCATCTGTTGGGTTTTTTTCTTGTTTTTTACTCAATATTTAGGTTTGGTGTTTCAACTTTCCCTGCAGGCAGCATTGACCTCTTCCCTTCCCGTAAACAGCAGTGGGGCCGGCCCTAACATTCCGTCCAGAACACCCTCCTTCTCGGAGGTGCTGACTCACTGAAGGGAACTCTGTGAGCAGCAGCTCCAATCGAGAAAACAGAATCATTCCCCAGGACTTGAAAGGTTACCTTTGAGAGTGAGCCAACTCAGGAGGACTGGGAAAGTGGGTGAGAAGTTCATGCAGGGTAAAGGCACAAAGTCCACTTCACAGGGTTTCAGGAGGACCATTTTTCAGAAATGAAAATGGAATGAATGGAAAATGCCCCATTGTGTGGCAAGGAGGCAGTTCATCAGGCCTGGGCTGGGGCCGCAGAGAGTCTGTGGCGTTCTCAGTCTCCCCGCTGGCCTCCACCATCGGGTTTTCCACTAGTTTAGTAGGGGATGACTTTTGCTCCTCCTGTAAGGGAAGGGTACTGAGAGGATAAATGTGTGAACTTCTAAGCTTTGGGATGTCTTGATTTAGCTACTGATCTTCAAATATCTACTGCTTCAAAACCAAAGTCTGGATACATTCCAACTTTCCAACTTTATATTTCCCAAAGGTCATTGCACTAAAAGCAGACTTTAAAAAAATAAAGTGTAGCAGTATATACATGAAAAGTTTGACAGTGTAAGCTTTCAAAAGTGGATATTGGTGACAGCATCTTGTCAACTCACAATATTTCAAAAAAAAAATTTTTTTTAAACTAGGTATAAGCCCTACCCAAATACATAGTGTTCCCCATAAAATACTGTGTAAATGTGATATTATAACAACATCTCCCCCCCTCTTCCCTTACCCCAATAATCATGCCAGCTACCATTCAAACAATATGATTTCATTAAATCCGAAATATATAATCCTACACACCCTGGCAAGAACATATGAGGCAGGTATAATTTATCCCATATTTCAAATAAGAAAATAGGCTCAGAGAAATTAAGCAGCTAATTTTGCTAATACTACCACAAGAGCAGACGCCTGGTCTACATGAACGCATAGCCACTACACCCACACTGTTCAGCCCAGCCATCTGGGACACTGACTTCTATCCAACTTCCTCTTCCCAGCTACCCTATGGAAAAAGCACAACATTTAGAATCACTCACTATGTAACTAGACAGGTAGACAGTTGTTTAGGCCTAAATTTCCTCAGCTCTAAATCTGGGGTAACAATGTCTACCTGCTATGTAAGAACATTCCATGGAATCACGTATGTCAAGCACGGTGCACTGTGCCCACCTCATACCAGGTGCTCAGTGAGTAGCATGGTACGATCACGCCATTCTTCCCTGTACTGAAATCTAACTTGTGTGTGTGTGTGTGTGTGTGTTATGGTTCCCCAGCTAGATGAAAAATCTTCTTTTGTACTCTTCTTGTGTCAAAGTACTATTGATTACAAGTTCTGGAAACCAGACTCACACTGGGTTAAACAGAAAGAAAATCGATCACCTCACACAGGAGAAGGCCAGGGTCGGCTGGAGGGTTGGTTGGTTCCGCAGTCAACAATGGCTTTAAGGACCTGGATTCTTTCTCTCTGCTCCATTATCTACAGTTTCTACTTCACTCGGTGGCTTGTCACCTTCACTGGGACGGGCCTACAGTAGTCTACGGTAGTAACCAGGAGTGATTATATTTCGCTCCTCTCTGCCAGGAGAGGAAGCTGCTTCCTTGTGATTCTATTAAGGACAAGAAAGTTCATTTCCCACATAACTACTCAGCCTTTCTTGTCATTTCATTGGCCCACTCTGGCTTTAGCTTGCCCATCAGGAACCAGTCACTGATAAAGGGAGATGAATTTTTCAGGATTAATTTAATCATCATCAGGAAAGAAGCAGAATTTGTCCACTACCCTCCTCAAAGCTTTGTAGGGCTCAATTAATACTACTTTTTAAATGGTTAAATTAAGAAGAGCAAGCTTATTTATGACTACAGGCGGAAATTCTAGTAACATCTAGAAAATTAATAGTCGATTGGCAGAAATAAACTATGTCTTATCTGATTTCAGAACCCATAATGCCCATAACGTTCACTCATTATATAGAAAGGGCTGGTAAGAATTTCCCACACTCACATACAATTTAACTTAGAACAATCCTGTAGTGACACTAATTAACTTAGATCTACAAATACATTTCTCAAGTATAGATGACATGATGTGCAAGAGAAAGACAAGTGCCTTAACACAATATCTACAGCAGGCTTCTCAGGAGATGATTTAGGTGGTGCATATTCACTGAATCAAATGACATTGAATTACACCGGAGTTCATCTCTATTCAGCACCTTTCCAATCTTCCTGAAATGATCAAAGCAAAATCTCTTTGATAAAGTGATAAAGTTTAGTGCTCTGAGGCTTTCACACTCTCTAACGCTTGTTCATCTCCCCCTAGAACTTGAAGAGCATCTACCTAGACTTTTAAACATTATTTTGTTTTCAATTATTTTTACAGTTATCTTGTATTAGCGATAAACAACATTTGACTTTGGGATAGTAATACAAAGTTATACAGAAAGGGGTGATAAAAATTTCCTGCACTCACATACAATTTACCTCTAAAAATAAATCTATTTTTTACAAAAGAAAATCAATTAAAATAATTCATTTAGATAAGAGATTGCACATGAATGTGTTAAAAATCGGGATGACAATGTAGTGATATGTGGATATGGAATAATATGAATGGAAATATTATAAGAAGACTAATGTTTGCAAAGCATTTACCTGGGATGATTAGAGGATGATTGCGGATGTTTAATCTAAGGACAAATAAAATGGATGCAAAGAGGGCAATTATTTCGGAAGCCACTAGAGGGCAGCATATCAGTAAGTATAACGACAATGGGGTGGCTCCAGGTCTTCCTTAGGCCCCTATTCTACAAAGCGTGGTCCCCTGACCAGCAGCACCACCAACGCCTGGGAGCTGGTTGGAATGGCAGTCTCGGGCCCCATCCCAGATCTGCTGAATCAGAATCTGCATTTTAACAAGATTCCCTAAGTAATCGTGTACATTAAAGTTGGAGAAACGCTGACTTAGTCTTCAAGCATTGGGGTCCTCTTTATCTACTTTTCCTTCTTTAGAAATAGGGCTGACATATTTATAATTTTGAAAAAGTGTATCTGCCTGGAGACTCTACAGTCCCATTGTGTGGTTGGAATCCCAGTTATTCCTCTGGCAGCATGACTAGGACAAAAGACTAAATTTCCAACACTTAGAATATTGCTTTGATAAAGTGATATTCCACAAAGAGATGAAAAAATAAATCAATTATCCTGACACAGAGAAACCTTACCTTTTGACTTACTGCTTCTATGGCTCTGCCATCCTTTTCTTCAGTGTCTGGATGAAGAATAAGAATTCATTTGTGCCTCTTAGTATCAACTACTTTAAATAAGACATGAAATAAATGAGTCTACATATACAGATACATATTCAAATGTTCTTGTCACATTCAGGTGAACTCTTCTGGAACCTTCCTTCGTATGACAATGTCTGCTCCTGCTAAAATAAGGCTCTTGGTGTGCAAAGTGTATACAAGTAGAAATAAGAAGGCTAAATGATGACTACTTCTTACTATTTTCATTGGTTTCAGAACATCTAGACTCAGAGAAATTGAGGAAACCAAGGTAAAAATAAAAAATCACTTGTGTTTCCTGGCCGAAAAATCAATGTGTTATTCTACCCAAAGATTAAAAAATGACTTGTATACTTTGAAAAATATAGTTAACACCCTAAAGAATACTTTGATATTTTCTCTTTTAATAGGTACAAGGGCAGGAGATTAAAAAGGCAAGGCCACACTCCACAAAGTCTAAAATATGAGCCTCCTATGTAAGCTTTACGTATTTTCCAATCTTTCTCTTACTTCAATTCAATTTACACTTGAATGGTTTCTCCATTAGTTCTGGTGCCAAAATATATTAAGAAGAAAGAGAAGTCTAATTGATGAGATTATCCCTGGGCTGAGGTGAATCTTGCAGATTCCACCTCTGAAGCATTATAGGGTAACTGGCCAGTAACTTGAAAAAAGCAGCATTGGAGAAAAAAATACTCTATTTGTTTGAAAATAAATCTATTTGAAGAGGGAGAAAAGCTAATTAAAATAATTAATTTAGAAAAGAGTTTGCACATATGGGTAATGTAGCAATATATGGGTATGGTAAAAAAAAATACCAGAGTGTTATGAGATGACTAAAGTATGAAAAGCATTTATTTTCATTTGAAATAGGGAAATTTTTGAAGGAAACTGGTGTTCTCATAACCCCAGCCATTACCAGTTCATAAAGCTTTCTCTATCATTAAAGTCTAGATGGTGGGACATTTTGTGATTGTTTTTGTGTGTGTGCCTTAATTTCATTTTTTAACCTTCATCAAGTCAATCATTTTGTCTTCATTCATTCAATTAATATTTTTGAACACCTTCTCAGGATCTAGAAAAAACAAGAGAAATAAGGTCTCTGTTCTGGAGGAATGACTTCTAATACATGAGAGAGTAGACAAATAAAAGCCAAATAGGGCGGTGCCTGTGGCTCAGCGAGTAGGGCACCGGCTCCATATACAGAAGGTGGTGGGTTCAAGCCTGGCCTCGGCCAAACTGCAAAACAAAAAAAATAGCTGGGCGTTGTGGTGGGCACCTGTAGTCCCAGCTACTCGGGAGGCTGAGGCAAGAGAATCGCCTAAGCCCAGGAGTTGGAGGTTGCTGTGAGCTGTGTGAT
>CAUYON010201152.1:0-10029 GCA_963573935.1 Arctocebus calabarensis | reverse complement strand
TGGGCGCCTGTGGTCCCAGCTACTTGGGAGGCGGAGGCAGGAGACTCGCTTGAGCCCAGGAATTGGAGGTTGCTGTGAGCTGTGATGCCACAGTACTCTATCCAGGGTGACAGCTTGAGGCTCTGTCTCAAAAAAAAAAAGTGCTTCTTGGCTGGATAGTAGGCTTCCAAGAGGGCTAGAGCAACTCAGCAGAGAAATTTCTGGGCAGCCTGGGACAGGCAGTGAGGTGAGGGGAGAGGCTAGAGAAGTCTAGGTGACTGAGAGGTGGATGACATCACCACTTGGGAAGTGGAGGGGGAGGATGAGCTGGCCTGAGTTTCTCCACCTGCAAAGTGGGCTGATAAGAAGCAAGCCAGCAGGTCCCAAACCCCAACTGCACGCCAGAACTAGTCATCCATATTTCTGTATCATATTTCTCACACAGCCCTATCGAACAGATTAAGAGACCCAGGATCGGTGCCTTTCCAAGGCATTCTGGGAGGCAGAGAGTCAAGTACGAGCTGGGGATTCAGCCCCTCCTGCCACAGCCCAACTCAGCACCACAAGGGCCCTCTCTCTGTGTCTCACTGGGGCCTGGGTTCCCCCTTCCTCCACCCAAAACCTTGAGGGTGGAAGTAGGGGGAGACGGAGAAAAGAGCCGCGCCTCCCCCAAGTCCTTTTCACAGCCAGCGGCCTCGACCCCAGTGAGCACAAGGTGCGCTCCCACTGTCTGCCCTACTCTGCGCCTCGGCCCGACCCCGGGCTGAGCAGGCAGCTCTCAGGTGTTGCCCACAGGACTGCTCCACCGCTGCAGACAGAGCTCGGGTGGGAAGGAGGGAGAGCGGTGACTAGACCAAGCAGAGAAGGGCCAGAACCTCGCAGCGAGAGGAGAGTTGCCCCCCCCACCTCCCTGCGCTCGCCCCACGGCGTGGCTCCAGCTCGCATGCGCACAGCCCCGCCCACCGCCCGCGGAGGCCACGCCTCTGCCCCAAATGGGCGGGGGCGCGGGCGGGGCCGAGCCGAACCCGGAGAATCCGAGCCGGAGCCCCCGCCCCAGGCCAGTCCTGGCTGCATCTCCCGCCAGAGCCGAGGCCGGTGCAGCCTCCGCCCCAGCGCCCGCGCGGTGTCCCGCATCTCCGAAGGGCAGCTCGGCCCGCGGCGGCGCGGCAGGTAGGAGGCGCGGCGCGGAGGGAGGCGTGTGCGAGCGCGCGTTTGTGTGTGTTTCGGGGGTGTGTGTGAGGGTGCAGCGCAACCCGGGGAGTACCCCGGGAGCACGGACCTGTGTAGGGGGCTGCGCCTCCGACGGGCAGGCGGTGGGATGGGGAAGGAAGTGAGCTGGCCCGGAGGCCAGCTACCGCCCCCGCCCCTGGGCTCGTCCCCACTCTGTCCTGCGATCAGGGGCCTTGTCCGCATCACCGGCTAGCTCCGGAGTCATTTTCCTTGTGCTAAGGCAGTGGGCTGCTCTTAACACTGGGGCTTGACTGTCTCTTCTCCTCCGCCTACAATTCCCCTTTACTGTATCCCCTTTAGCTCCTCCGCTCAGTCAAACCTCCAACCCCTTATGGGTCCCTTGACCTCGGACATGGGAAGCTGGCAGGGCCGAGGCGCCAGCTGAGATAACCTGTGCCCCTTCCCGGCCCTCCTCCCCAGGCGGAAGGGGGCCTTTCTCCTTGGCTTGCAGGGCGTGTGGGGGCGGGGGATTGGGGACAGAATGGATGTTTGCCTTCTCTGATCCTGCCCAGGTTCCCACCTCCATCTCTCACGGTTGGGCTTCGGGAGACCGGCCCAGGGGACCCCAGGTGAAGTAGGACAGAAGATTATTAACAGGTGCCAAGTTCTCGCCTGGCTTCAGTCCACGTGTTGGGATTCAGCCCAGATGAAGGAGAGTGGGACACAGATAGGTGAAGTGAACTGCCCTCTCAAGGCTGCTGAATTGGAAGCCGGGGTTCACTTGGTTGTGAAGCCAGAATCTCTTCTTTGCCCCAGATTGGAGAGAGAGAAGTGCTGAGTGCAACTGTTCCAGGAATTCTAGGGAGGGAGAGATCTGGGCAGACTTCTTGGAAGAGATGGCTTGGAAGGGTGAGGCTCAGTCAACCCTCTGAGTATGAGACCTCCTTAGGGAAACCACTGTGTTCTGAAGCTTTTAGACCTCCCAGGACCTTGGGCTGATTCTTGCTCCTGTCCCCAGAGTCCTGGGGCAGGGGGTGGGGAGGCCTGGCTGCCTTCCCCAGCTGAGGAACTGGGCAGAAGTAGGGTGGGCCCAGCTGCTGCTGTCTGGTGGGGGTTTTTTGCACTGAGGAGCCTCTCTTCTGACAGCAGGGGTGGATAGATCAACAGATAAATCCCCACCAAGCACTAGGACCAAAGACTGATCTGTGTCTGAGGATTGGGTCTCAAAAAAATCCACTAAGCCGAAAATGCAAGCACGATACAGGCCCAAGGCAGAGTAGGCTTTGAGGTGTGAAAGTGAATGCTAGTCCTGGATTGGGGATTGAATGGGTCAGCTGTATGTCTGAGAGGATTGTCTTGTCTGCTGTAGTGGGTGGGCCACTGCAGGAAGAGCCCCCTCCTCTCTACTCTCCAAATCTTCCTCCCCAGGTCTAGGCTTGGCAGGTGAGGAGAGACCTTGATAAGAGCAGGGTTATAGTGGGTGGGAGGCTGCCAGGGGCTGCACAGGACCAGCACTGGGGAAGGTGGGTGGAGACCAGCACTGAGAGTGGAGCAGTTCTGAAGGAAGTTAAGGAGGTGAGAGTTGGTCAAGGTGGTTGTGAGATACCTGTGGGCTTTTGGGAGTGCCATCCAGAACACTGCTCCAGGCCAGTACTGTCTCTGGCTTTTTCTGTCCCTGCATTCCTGCAGGCTTTTCAGACATCCCTATAGTCCTGGTCCCCAAACAGGAGCCCCCTGGAGCCCTAGTGGGCTCAGTGAGGGCTTTTCCCACCTCACCTACCTGTAGATGGTTCTGTATGACCTTGAGGTAGGGAACTTCTTTCTGTCTCAGTTTTCTGGAGTGTGAAATGGGTATAAAGGCTGCCTAATCACAGGGATTGGGGAAGGTGATGTTTACATTAGCCAGTGTCACCAAAAGCAATTTGCCAAGTACGTGGTGTTTGGTAGCCATTATTATTATTATTTTTGAGACAGAGTCTTATTTTGTCACCCTCCTTGGCATCATAGCTCACAGCAGCCTCAAACTCCTGGGCTCAAGAGATTCTCTTGCCTCAGCCTCCAAGTAGCTGGGACTATTGGCACCCAACACAACAAACAGCTATTTTTAGAGACGGGTCTCGCTCTTGCTCAGGCTGGTCTTGAACCTGTGAGCTCAAGCAATCCACCCACCTTGGCCTCTCTCCCACCCCCAGTGGTAGTCATTATTATTAATAGTAGTTAACAGTCAGCATTACTTAGTTCTTTGCTTAGGGAAGGAGAAACTGACTTTGGGAGAAGGGTGAAAGGGACCACAGCCTCTCCCATTGATGTGGAAGCCCCTCTTGGCTTTACTGGGAGAACTACTTACTCTCTTAGCCACAGCCTTGGAAGGATTATCTCTTTCCATCTGACCAGGTCTCCTAGGGAGAAGCAGGGACTGAGCCGCGGAGAGCAGCCCAGACTGTGCCTTGGGAAGGTGGTACAGAAAGCCTGGCAGTGGGCAGCCTTCAGTTGCAGTGGACAGGGTCTACAGCCCCCTCCCAGTTAGCTGTGTCTGCAGCTGGGCTCCTCACTACACCCTGGGTCCCTCTCTTCCCTCATGCATTCAGGCCTTGTGAGTGCCTTTCGAGGCCCTCTGGCCATCCCTCCTGCCCCCCTTAGACAGCTTCTGCCTCTTGCTGCCTCTTGCTCTATCTGCCTGGTCTCCCAGGCTGGGCCTTCCAGGCACCAATTCCACCTCTTCAGCCTCTTACTCTGGGTTGATGGAGACACCCTGGGACTGCCTCACTTTGTTTAGGCAGGGCTGCCAAATTACTTTTGGCCTTGGGCCTTGCCTTCTCTGTTCACTGAAGGCAAAATGGGCCAAGTCCCTTTGGGGTTCAAATCAGGATGTCTTAGGATGCCAGCCCTCAGGCTGGGGCGTGGAAGTCATGGGAGGGTGTGTTTGCAGCCTGTAATGGCCTGAGTTACTGCTGCCTGTTCTCATTGTTCAGATATGTGTTTATAGAGGCCCAAAGCTTTCCCAGGGGTAGGGGTATGGAGTGGCAGCATCTGAGGCCTGGTGGCCTGTGGGTGTGGGCTCTGTTTTCTGTCACCGTGGGGTGTGAGGTCAACTGTGGGATAAGGGGCTGAGCAGAGTGCAGCTGATCATCCATTGACCCTCACTGTCATGGTGTGCCCAAGGCACAGTGGACAGAAGGCTGAGAGCCTGTGGGCCTGATTTGCCTGCCTTGCCCAGTCAGCCCCTGCCCTGGGGCCCCCACTGCTGTGCGACCTCTCCTGCCAGTCAGTATGAGGGGGCCCAAGTGATTTGTTACTAATAACAGCAACAGAAACCCTGAAGTTTGGGGTGACTTTATTGTACTCTGAAATAATTCAAGGTGTAGTAACTTCATTCTCACTCCCTGGCTTCCTAAGCAGGGGAGAGGGGAGGCCTCCCTCCATTCGCCTGTCATCTCCTATCGCTGCTGTAACAAATCACCGCAGACTTGGTGGCTGAAAGCAGCACACAGTTACTCTGTTGTAGTTCTAGAGGTGGGAAGTGTAACATGAGTCTAATGGGCTGCAGTCCGGGCTGGGTCTTCTGGTTTGCTGAGCAGGAGAACTGCTCCTAGTCTCCTCACCTTCTGGTACAGAGTATGCTCTTTTTTTTTTTTTTTTTTTTTTTATACAGAGCCTCAAGATGTCACCCTGGGTAGAGTGCTGTGGCATTACAGCTCACAGCAACCTCCAGCTCCTGGGCTTAAGTGATTCTCTTGCCTCAGCCTCCCAAGTAGCTGGAACTACAGGCACCCGCCACGACATCAGCTATTTTTTGATTGTAGTTGTCATTGTCGTTTGGTGGGCCCAGGCTGGATTCAAATCCACCAGCTCTGGTGTATGTGGCTGGCGCCTTACCCGCTTGAGCTACAGGCCCTGAGCCCAGAGTGTGCTCTTGTGGCCACAGCACCCCAGCCTGCACCTCCTTTGTCGGGTGGCCTTTTTCTCCTTGGTAGTCAAATCTTCCTCTGTTTCCCTCTGATAAGGACACTTGTGATTGCTCTTAGGGACCACCTGGATAATCCGGGATAATCTCCCTATCTCAAGATCCCTAATCCTATCTATGAGGTCCCTTTGCCATATTAGGTAACATTCACAGGTCCTGGGACTCTGTGGATATCTCTGGGGGCCATTACACAGCTTACCACAGGGACCAACTGCAGCATCATCGCAGGCCCCATAATCAACAGGACTTTCACCCAAGGTGCCACAGCTGCTGACCTTCCCGAGTCACAGCCCTGCTTACCCCATGAGGTCACTCTCCATGTCTGTCTCTCCTCCAGCCTGGGAGCCTTGCTGACAGGGCCCAGGGCTGTGCACCCTTGGACCCAGTGCCCAGCCTAAGGTAGCTGGGGGAAGTCAGGGATGTCTGGAAGCAGGGATTGTGCTGGCACGTCTCTGTGGGTTGCCCATGAGACTGGACCCCATCCTGCATTTGACAGTGTTCTAGGCCTTTCAGAGTAGAGTGTCGCTTATTTCAGATATTCATTCAATAAACCCAGGCCCTGCAGGGTCTTTTGATTCTCACCATCACCTACAACGGGTGGGACCCCAGGGGTCCCACTTGGCAGGTGGGCATAGCAAGGCCAAGTCCTGCCCAGAGCAGAAGTCTGTGGGGGTGAGGTGGGCAGGTTAGCTATTGAAGCATGAAAGACCTCCATTACAGACATGAGAAATCTGAGGTACCAAGAGGTTAACTGCTCTGCCTGTCCCTGGCCTTCATGTCCCCACTGAGGATGGGCATGTGGACAGGATGTCTCTTGCCCAGCCTGACATTCTGAGGCTCTGATTCGCCCTCTGTCTGGGTCTGGGGAGGGGGCATTGGCTTTCAAGGCTACCATAGTCTGGAACAGGACATAGCTCAGAGCAGTGCACAGGGCCTGGCACTGCAGCCAGCATGCCACTTGCCCAGACACATGATCTGCCATCCTAGGAGGTGGCGAGCTACCTGGAATCTCTAAGGAGGAACCTTAACCCAACCCAGAGTGCCTCTGCCTGTGTGCTGTGGACGCTGCCCCCATGTGGGTTACTATTTTATCCCCATGGCCAGTCCAGGCTATACAAGGACCTTCTTCTCTCTCAGCCTGGTCTCCCTGCCTATATCTTGCCCCCAACCTAGATGTCCTTTCCCTGTGACCTCTCATGAATTGTCACCCCCTGTCACACTGCTGAGCTCTAATCCTGACCTTTAGGGTCTGCCGCCACCTGCCCATGGCAGTATTTCTGTGCTAGCACCGAGGTTCCCTCTTCTCTCTGCCCGCACCCTGCCCTCTAGCCTTGCGTAAATGGTTTCTTCCTCCTATAATGTTCTTCCCCCTCAAAGCTTCCACCTCTCTCAAAATTGCATTCTACCATTTGACCTTTTTAGATGCCACCTCCTCTGTGCAGCCTTCCCTCCTCTGAACTGGTCACTGCTCAGATCTTTAAGAGCAGATGTTGCTGTCTTGTTCTGGGGTCCCCCTCTCCTTCACCAGGATGCCCTCTAGGCCCCTCTCTGCCCCGTTGGCCAGGCAGGGGTGGAGGTTGGATGGGGGGACACACACTGAACTGGTGGGCCAGGTAGAGCAGCACTTGGACATGGAATAGTTCCTCCCTCTGCCCAGAACATCGTCTTCCCCCTCAGACTCTGTCCTCCATCTGTGCAATGAGAATAGCACAGCTCATTTCTAAGGTTGTGCAAGAGCTTGAGCTGAGGGATGCCACCTCACTTTCCCAGTCTGAGAAATGGGCCTCATTTTATTAGTTTTCAAACCTTGAGTCTTGGGGGAGCTGGTGGTGCTAGGAGTGAGGAAAGAGGTTGTCCCAGTGGCAAACCGGCCAGATGGGAAAATAGCAAGTAGTGTCCCTCTTCTCAGATTCAGTGTGAGAGCACGCAGGCTAGAGAGGGTAGAGGCCTGCCTAGGGTCACACAGTGCAGTGAGGCAGAGGACGCTTCAGTGACCTGATCAAGTCTCATTTTGTCAGGTTGTCTCCCTGTGGGGGAGTGAGAGAGTGAACATCCCCACCATCCTGCTAGAAGAGAGAATGGCCTTCTGTGGGCCCTGGTGCTGGGCTGGGAGCCCCAAGTTGGGGTACTAGGACTGAGGGGTTTTGGGGGATGTGGGTCTTTCAGTCTAAAACCATTTGAGTTGCTCCCCTGAGTCTGAGCCTCTGTCAGCCCCCTTCCCAGGGAAGTCCCCACCCCCAGGAGTATGGCCAGGTTCTTGGCTTCTTCCTGTCCCTGCCCAAGGCCTGGGGGGATCCCATAGGCTGGCACATCCCTTTTGGAGGCTCATCTATGCCTGCTCTGCTCACAGACACTTCCCATCCCCCAATGAGGACCACCTGTGGGGTCAGACCTCATGACTCAGTCAGGGCCCCACACAGCCTGGACCCTAGCTCTTCTCTCACTTAAACTGAGGGGACATCAGAGCTCCAGAACCACTCTGCTCTGGGCCAGCTGGAGGCCTCATGCCCTGCATATGCTCGGCCCTGCCCTCTGGGCCTCTTCATCTCTAGCAAGGAACAACCTCATGGGATTTATGTGCTAGAAAGATCACTCTTTAGCTGGGTGGAGAATGCTTTGGACAAGAACAGAAATGATAAGGGATGGGGAGGGGAGGAGGAAGGCAGGATTTCCCAGCCCCAGTGCCAACTAGCTTGGTGTTGGCTGGAGTGACTCATGGGGCCGGGCCACCTTGGCACCAGAACCCAGGAGCCAGAGCCTGGGCTGGGTCTGAGCCCACTGTCATGTTTTCCCCTATCCTCCCATCACCGAATGTAGGAGACATGACAGAGACACACATTGAGCATTTTATTGGAAGAATGGCTTGTGAAGCAGGCAGAGGATGGCAGTGGTACGGGATACCGGAGAAGAAAAACAGTAATAAGACACAGAATAACCCATCAGTCACCAAACTGAGGCACTGTCCTTCTACCGCCCTCCTCTGGCATCTGGCCTTCCCTGCCCTGGCTCAAGCTATGGCACTCCCTGGCCTGGGTCACTGTGTCAGCATCTGACCCTCAGTCTCAGCCCTGGCTCCCCTATTGCCCCTTAGCTTGGCATCCCCAGCCCTGCAGAGATGGTGCTGCCAGCTTCCCTAGGCTCTGCTCACCCCCTGCTCTCTCCACCTCCCTCCTGTCCCCTCCTTGCACATTCTGGCCTCCCATCAAGCCCTGCCCATGCCCCATCTTGAAAAGCAGCCATAATTCTCCCCACCCCATTCCCTGCCCCCAAACTGCCTCACTCGTGCGAGGACTGACCTCATAGTGTCTGTCACCCTGTGCCCCTCATTGACTGGGACTGCCTGCAGGGTCTGGCTGCCTCCTTGTCAACAGCTCAGGGTCAGCCCGGAATGGGCGTCAGCAAGATGTGCGGGTTGGAATTGACTGTATCCCCTGAACCCTGAAGGCACAGCTGCTCAGCCCTTCCCAGTTCCTATGGCAAAGGGCAGTGAGGGAGGTCATGCCTGGAGAGGAGGGAAGTGGGAGGTTGAGGAAGGGAGATGGGGAGAGGGCAGCTTGGATTCTGAGCCTGCACTGGGTGATACCCACCCTTCCAGCCTGTGCCATGCCCTGGGCACCACTGTGAGGCATGGGAAGTGGGCACAGAAAGGGGACTACAGCAGGCGTTCCTGCATTCTTCCTTTCAGCCCCTCCACTGGTCGACTTCCAGGTAGTGAGCCTCCCATCCACACAGTCCTGAGAACCAGCTCCTCTCCCTACACACTGAGTCTGCCAGTGCAGGTGCTGTGGCCTGCCTTCTGGTCTTTTGGCTCTCATTCTGACCTTTTCTGGTCCACGTTCCATGTGGCAGTCAGATGGAACTCCCTGAGACAGCTGTCCCTGGCCAAGTACCTTCCTGGCTCAGCACCTGTCCACAGCTCCCCATGACCTTAGGATGAAGCCCTACACCTGCACCTGGCATTCCAGGACCCCGGCTGGGGTTCTCCGTGGCCTCATCTGCTATTCCTCTACCCCTTCCCTCCCTCTCTATGTCAGCTCATTTCCTTTCCCTGAGTGCCCTGCCTGCCCTCCTCGGTGCTGAGAACGTCTCCTGAGGGTAGTGTCAGGCTGGTGCAGAGGAAACCTTCGAGGTGTGTACTTGGGGCACCAGGGGAAACCTTAGAGGTGTGTACTTGGGTCCCACACCTGTGGGACCTTCTCATGGACTTGAGCACCTCAAGAGTCAAACCCACAAGCATCCTGAGAGACAGAGGAGACTTATAGAAGGTCACACAGCCTGTGTGTGGCAAGGCCCGGCCAGGACTAGTCCTCTGACCCTTCCTCGAGCACCTTTTTGCTCTACTCCCCTGTCCCCCGACCCCGGCCCACTGCTGGTCATCCTGCCTAGATTTGTGGTATCAGCAGGACAGGACGAGAGCTGTGAAGGGCCTAGATTGGGGTGGGGAGGGATCACCAAATTCAGCCAGCCCTTCTTTCCAAGGCCACTGTACTGGCTTTTTTTGGTTTAATTTCTTGTTGAAGCATAACTGATCTGCGTAAATCACAGACATACAGCTCATTGGATTTCCAGAGTGACCACACCCACATCAAGAAATAGTTTTATTAAAGCCACAGAAGCCCCCCTCCCAGTCACAACCCCCAAGCCAATGTCCTGTTTTCCGTTCATAGCAGATGAGGTATGTTTGCTTTTCTTTTTTAAATTTAATTTAATTTAAATTGATAAAAATGTATATATTTATCATTAGAACATGATCTATATATTTTTTTGTTTGTTTGTTTTTGTAGAGACAGAGTCTCACTTTATCACCCTCGGTAGAGTGCCGTGGCATCACACAGCTCACAGCAACCTCCAACTCCTGGGCTTAGGTGATTCTCTTGCCTCAGCCTCCTGAGTAGTTGGGACTACAGGCGCCTGCC
>CAUYON010201148.1:0-13885 GCA_963573935.1 Arctocebus calabarensis | reverse complement strand
TGCCCGGGGGCTCAGGCCACATGTACTGAGGCTGGTGGGTTCAAATCCAGCCCTGGCCAGCTAAAAGAACAATGATAATTGCAACAACAACAACAAAACATAGCTGGGCATTGTGGCGGGTGCCTGTAGTCCCAGCTACTTGGGAGGCTGAGGCAAGAGAATCACTTAAGCCCAAGAGTTTGAGGTTGCTGTGAGTTTTGACACCAAGGCACTCTACCCATGGCGACAGATTGAGACTCTGTCTCAAAAACAAAAAAACCGGCTGGGTGCCTGTGGCTCAATGGGCTGGGGCGCCTGCCACGTACACCTGAGCTGGAGGGTTCAAATCCAGCCTGGGCCCGCCAAACAACAATTACGGCTGCAATCAAAAAATGGCCAGGCGTTGTGGCGGGCACCTGTAGTCCCAGCTACTTGGGAGGTGGAGGCAGGAGACTTGCTTAAGCCCAGGAATTGGAGGTTGCTGTGAGCTGTGATGCCACAGCACTCTATCCAGGGGGACAGCTTGAGGCTCTGTCTCAAAAACAGAAGCAAAAAACCCCCTCTGTACCTCATTGAGGGGCTAAATCTTCATTTCTGAGGGCTTCTACAGATGCACATTAAAATAGATTTGTTAGCTTTTCTGTTATTAATGTGCTTATTGTGGGTTGATTTTTCAGTGAACCTTCTCAGGGCGAAGGGGAAGTTTTCCCTTCTCCCCAACACCAGCAACCACCAGAAGTTAGAAAGGAGCAAAGGAGGGTATTTCCCTGAAGCTTTGATTTCTGACTTCCAGCCTCCAGAACTATGAGGAAATGCATTTCTGTTCTTTAAAGCCAGCCAGTCTGTGGTACTTTGTTTTGGTGGCCCCAGAAAACGAATATACCATCTGACCCCTCTATTGCATTTGTTTCATAGCTCCCCATTATCTGAAGGTATCGTGTGTTTACTTGTCTAGATCTGGGTTTCCCTGTTAGCACAGAAATCCCGTAAGAGCGAGACCCTGTTTGACTTGTCTATTTCTGAGCCCCCGGTACCTTGAAGAGTGCTGGGTACTGTTAGGTGTAACGGAAAGCTGCTTCCTATTTTAAGGTTCTCTGTCACACAGTGATCTCAGTGGATGTAAACAGGCTGCCACCTGCTCTGGTACCACTCAAAAGTTTTAGCCAATGATAGTTGGCCAACTAACTGTTTAAAACTGTTCAAATAAGGGCAACACCAATTTGCTATTTCTGTGCCTCACGCCCATTTTCTAGCAGAGGACCTGCCCCTCCTCCTGTTGATAAGGAAGCATAAACTTAAGAGCGGGGACTAAGGAGCAGAGAGAATGGCCTGGAAAAAAATCACAGCAGGTTTTCTGTCTCCTTAAAACTTCCCCCACTCTTGGCAACAAAAAATAGCCAGGCGTTGTGGCAGGTGCCTGTAGTCCCAGCTACTCCAGAGGCTGAGGCAGGAGACTCGCCTAAGCCCAGGAGTTGGAGGTTGCTGTGAGCTGTGATGCCACAGCACTCTAGTGAGGGCGATAAAGTGAGACTCTGTCTCTATAAAAAAAAAAAAAGCCAAAAAACTTCCCCCACTCTTTTGGGAGCTGAGACCTGCATCCCCACTCCCGCCTGGGGCAGGTGGTCTAGAGGGGGCGGGGAGCTCTTTTCTTCTTTGTGCTTCTGGGTGGGGCTCTCCGAAGGCTGGAGGGCACCAGCTGTATCTTCTGCAGAGATTGAGCACATTAGTAAACCTCAACTGTAGTTGAAGGACAAATAGTCTAGAACTGAGGGCTAATGTACAGGAAGATGGCATTTAGACATCCATCCCCTCATTTACCAGCAAATTAATAAACTTTTTCCTTCTCAAACCATTTGTCCTGGGCCTGGCGCCTGGCTCGTGCCTGTAATCCAGCACTCTGGGAGGCTGAGGCAGGTGGATTGCTTGAGCTCAGGAGTTCAAGGCCAACCTGAGAAAAATGAGACCCCCACCCCCACCCCTGGTCTCTACTAAAAATAGAAAAACTAGCTGGGCATGGTGGTGAACACCCGAGTCCCAGCTACAGGAGGCTGGGGCAAGGGGATTGCTCAAGCACAAGAGTTCGAGGTTGCTGTGAGTGTTAATGCCACAGGCACTCTATCCAGGATGACAGAGTGAGACTGTTTCAAACAAAACAAAACAACAAACAAAATCCCATTTGTCCTTATTCTTCTGATGTAGCCTTTAGGGCAAATGCCAAGCTTTCAGGAAGATTTTCTGTACATCACTTTCCTTTTGCTGTTATTAAATATTATCTGACCAGGTGGCAACCCCGGAGTCCCTCTCAACCTGTTCTGCTTAGGGAGACTGCCCTATTCACAAATATTTCTTTGTACAATTAAACTATTAAATTTAATTTGCCTAAAGCTTTTAACAACACATAAATATTTCAGGGCTCAGCGCCTGTGGCTCAAGTGTCTAAGGCACCAGCCACATATACCTGAGCTGGTGGGTTCGAATCCAGCCTGGGCCTGCCAAACAACAATATTGACTGCAACCAAAAAAAAAAACAGGTGTTGTGGCAGGTGCCTGTAGTCCCAGCTACTTGGGAGGCGGAGGCAGGAGAATTGCTTGAGCCCAGGAATTGGAGGTTGCTGTGAGCTGTGATGCCACAGCACTCTACCCAGGGTGACAGCTTGAGTCTCTGTCTCCAAAAAAAAAAAAAAAATTCTGACATAAATGAATGACTATTAGTTTCCTAGGGCTACAAAAGAGTAGGATCAACTGGGTGTCACAGAACAACGGTCTATAGAAGATATTTATTCTCTCGCGTTTCTGGAGGCTAGAAGCAGTAGCAGTCCTCAGAATGGAGCAGAAAGGAGCATCCAACAAAGATGAAGGAGGCCTAGTTACCATGTCAAAAAAACAAAGAAAGATCTGGTTGACAGTGGGGTGAAACTGGAAGAAATTTTGTAGTGGGACTGCTGGGTCCCTGAGCAATTAGACCCAATCTAGTCTAACTGATTGAGCTGAAGAGTTTACAGACCAATGTGTATGCATGGTTAAATGCAACAGAGGCAGGGCCAGGCCCCGTGGCACACGTTTGTAATCCCCACACTGTGGGAGGCTGAAGCAGGAGGGTCCCTGGAGCTTAAGAGTTCGAGATTAGCCTAAGCAAGAGCAAGACTCCTGGCTCTACTAAAAATAAAAAATGAGCCAGACACTGTGGCAGGTACCGGTAGTTCCAGGTACACAGAAGGCTGAGGCAGGAGGATCACTTGAACCCATGAGTTTGCAGTTGCTGTGAGCTAAGCCACAGAAGCACTCTAGCCTGGGCGACAGAGTGTGAGTCTGTCTCAAAAAAAAATGCTACAGAGCACACACGGTGCCTCCAACTGAGGACGTGACTAGATTTTCTTTCTTTTTTTTTGTTTTTTTTTTTGAGACAGAGCCTCAAGCTGTCGCCCTGGATAGAGTGCTGTGGCATCACAGCTCACAGCAACCTCCAATTCCTAGACTCAAGCAAGTCTCCTGCCTCTGCCTCCCAAGTAGCTGGGACTACAGGCGCCCACCACAACACCCGGCTATTTTTGTTTGGGTTACAGCTGTCATTGTTGGTTGGCGGGCCCGGGCTGGATTCGAACCTGCCAGCTCAGGTTTACATGGCTGGCGCCTTAGCCCGCTGAGCCACAGGCGCCGAGCCTAGATTTTTCAATAGATTTCTTTAAGGCCAACTGCTTAGCGCTGATGGAGTACATGGTAAGATCAGTAAGTCCAAATGTAAAAAAGAAAAAGAAAAGAGGAAAGGGAGAGATGGAGAGAGGGAAGATGTCCTAGAACTTTACCTCAGACCATGCCTTCTAGGCAAAATGGGTAATGATACATTTTTATCACTCAAATTTTTGGCCACAGGGAGGATTTTTCGTCAACTCCTTGGGTTCGACCCCCCAAAGTGGCTGATAAATGCCCTGGACATTCACCTCTCCCTACGATAAGCTTTCTGCACAGGGCCTGTTTCTTCCCGCTGTCTGGGTCCTATCAGCATGATGTTATCCGGGTATAGGACCAGACCAACGCCTTGCATCATAATGAACTGATAAAGGCCTCTGCAAACTAAATTGTAGCACAGCGCCAGAAAATGTGTCATCCTGTTAGAAGATTATGAAGAGAGGCCATGACCTCGTCAGATAAGAGCTGACTGCCTGTTATGTTTCTGTTTATCGGGTTAGAGGAACGATGTTGCTAGCTCTATAGCTGCAAACAGGTACCCAAGGCGGCACTGCTTTTCTCTAGGAAAGAATTCTATCTAGAACAGTATCTGTAATTAGAGTTATTAGAGTTCTCATCTGATTCCACTTGCCATAATCCACTATTTCTATGCGAGGTCTGCTGACTACTTTCAGGACATAATAAGAATGACCACTAGTAGAAGGGTCTATTAGTTATTTCCCAATGTGTGTTCTTCCCTCATTCCCTAATAATAGAGCCTTTGTGTGCAACTGGGCACCTGGCCACTCTGACCTACAGCTAAGAGCGGCCACGTGACTCCATTCGGACTAGTGAAATACAAGCAAAAGTTATATTAAAGTGCATCAGAGCAGGGGGCTTGTCCGCCCCTTTTTCATTCCTACTGATTTGAAGGAGAATGTAAATTATTGGCATTGTTACTGAAAGTCCAGCATTTGTCCCTATGGCCAAGCAAAGAACAAGAACAAGATTTGAGAAAAAGGAAAGAGAAGTTTATTAATTTGCCAACAAATGGGAGGATGTCTGACTATCCTCTTAAAGTACCATTCTTCTCTCTTCAAACAAAAATTCAGAGATCAGGGTGGTGCCTGTGGCTCAATGGAGTAGTGCACCAGCCCCATATGCCAGAGGTGGCAGGTTCAAACCCAGCCCTGGCCAAAAACAGCAAAAAAAAAAAAAAAAATTCAGAGATCAGCTTTTCTTTTTTTTTTTTTTGAGACAGAGCCTCAAGCTGTCACCCTGGATAGAGTGCCATGACATCACAGCTCACAGCAACCTCCAACTCTTGGGTTCAAGCGAGTCTCTTGCCTCTGCCTCCCAAGTAGCTGGGACTATAGGCGCCTGCCACAATGCCCGGCCATTTTTTGGTTGCAGCCGTCATTGTTGTTTGGCGGGCCCGGGCTGGATTCGAACCCGCCACCTCAGGTGTATGTGGCTGGCACCTTAGCCCGTTGAGCCACAGGCGCCAAGCCGACATCAGAGCTTTTCAAGGGACTTTTCAAACACCCTTGGGCTATGAGTGTTTAACTATAGCAACCTGAGTGCACCCTGGGTGAAGATTATCTCCTGACTTCTTCTGAAACACATCCCTTGAGCCAACTCCTGTGGTTCAGATCTATTCTCTTAGATCTCTGGTTACTGGCCTTGGGCAGTAATGCAGGTTTTAAGTCCCTCAAAGAGTAAGGAGCTGTTTTTAAAGATATAATTTGTAATACATTTTCCCTTTATCAGGCTCTCACTTTTGTTGCAGCATTCCTGCAGCCAGACATGCTCAGGATGCTAAGGAGGGAAGATCACTTGATGCTTGGAGTTCAAGACCATCCTGAGCAGTATAGCAAGACCCTGTCTCTTGAAAAGAAAAAAGAAAAATTAGCCCTGGCATGGTGGCACATGCCTGTGTTTCCAGCTGCTTGGGAGGCTGAAGCAGAAGGATCACTTGAGTTCAAGAGTCCAAGGTTACAATGAGTTATGATGACACCACTGCACCCCAGCCGAAGCCACAGAGAGAGACCCTGTGTCAAGAAAAATAAAAGAATAGATTCTTCAATATATAACCACCTATACACTCATACGACTGGCAAAACATAACTATAGTCCAGAAAGTAGAAGGGAAGAGGAGAGAGAGACGAAGGGAGCGGGGATAATTGGGGGGACCTCACCTAATGTGCATGATGCAATGGTACATTTCAAAACTATTAAGAAATGAGTATAGGGCGGTGCCTGTGGCTCAAAGGAGTAGGGCGCCAGCCCCATATGCCAGTGGTGGCAGGTTCAAACCCAGCCCCGGCCAACATTGAAAAAAAAAAAAAAGGCTCGGCACCTGTGGCTCAACAGGCTAAGGCACCAGCCATGTACACCTGAGCTGGAGGGTTCGAATCCAGCCCGGGTCCGCCAAACAACAATGACAGCAATAACCAAAAAATGGCCTGGCGTTGTGGCAGGCGCCTGTAGTCCCAGCTACTTGGGAGGCGGAGGCAGGAGACTCGCTGGACCCCAGGAGTTGGAGATTGCTGTGAATTGTGATGCCACAGCACTCTATCCAGGGTGACAGCTTGAGGCTCTATCTCAAATAAATAAATAAATAAATAAAATATAAAAATAGGAAAACTAGCTAGGCATTCTACAGGGTGCCTTTAGCCCCAGCTACTTAGGAAGCTGAGGCAGGAGGATTGATTGAGCCCAAGAGTCTGAGGTTGCTGTGAGCTATGACACCACAGCACTCTAACTAGGGCAACAGAGTGAGACGCTGTCTCAAAAAAGAAAACAAAGTCACTGCCAACAGGCTGTACTGGTGAGGGCTGCACTTGTCCATTCCCCTCGCTGTCAGCCTGCCTGTCTATAAAGGGTCCTTTTCTTTCATTTTACTACTGCCTCCTCCTTGATTTTTACACAAAGAATAACAATTCTCTATCCCTTGTCTGCCGATGAGAAAGTATTATGAGAACTGGTGAGTTCCCAGCCCTAAAACTCTTGGAACTCTTCCAATGAAAGATCCTGCCATTCTTTCTCTACCTATAGACTGCAGTTCTCTGTAAGAAAGGAAAGGTTGTGCTTTTCACTCCTATGAAGGAAAAATAGAAACCATAGCTCCTTTCAAAGCATAGTTCCTGAGTTAAAGTCACCTCCTGAGTCTCCTGCCAAGTCCAGTGAAAAGGCTTTGTTTGATTATCTAAAGCTATCAGAGTTCACAAAGGTCATCATTTCATTCATACTGAGTTGGAGGAAAGTGTTATTTCTCTGCTTCAGACGTGCTGCTGGAATTGAATGCTAAGTTTTCATTTCATTTCTATATTCATTTTCCTGACTTAATGAATATAGTCACCCAGAAGGTAGTGGTCAAGCCATGAGCTATTTTAAATAAAAGTGTCATCACATTCATAATAATGTCAGTGCATCAATACCAAAAATTGAATGTCAGTTCTTGTTTTCAGGATCAGAAGGCTGCCACATATCCACTGCCACATATCCTCCTGATTTCTCCCCTGGACGGAGGTGGCTATGAATCGCTGTGACATACAACTCAGCCGGAACTCATAGTGAGCAGAAGACACTTTTGTTACCATAGATTCTAATTAATAAATGTAGAAGAGATGACCGAAATTTAAGAAGCACCTTGCAGCAAACATCACAGTAATAATAGTTGCAGGCAAGAATAGCTTCTAAGCTTAGTAAGCAAAGGCATAAAGACAAACAGGATATTTGCATAGAAACAGAGTATAACCCCACCAGATCCTTAAGAAATTCAAAGAGAAAATAGTATGTTCACAGCAGAGATATCTGTGGTGGAGTTAATATCACCAATATTGAAACATGTCACGAATCTCCTAAGATGATATATTACCAAGACCCAACATTATTTCTGTGATGTTGCCCAAAACGCATAACCTTGCACTAAGTCATGCAAAAACATTAGATAAGCCCCCAAAGTGACTTTTGTTAAAAGAAAAACTTTGGACACATGAAATGCAATGGAGGCTAATTACAGGATGTTTGGAGAATCTGGTAGCCCTGGAACCAGAATCCGCCTGGAAACTGTCACATGGTTGGACAGTATTTATGGCCAGAAAAAAGAAAGTGATATACAGAAAATCAAAGTGAGGCACAAGAACAGCTGAATTGGCAAGATCTTTTATTGGATGAATTCCAAATCTCTTCTGAACATGGTTTAAGCAGCTGCTAGTGATTGGCGGAAACTCTCATTGGAACAAGAGTAGATTACAGCCTGTTTATACAGTCAGTTAAGTTACAGTTCCTGATGCAGGGAGAAAACTTTAAGTCGAATTTGAAATATGTGAGAAGGAAGGGTTAGGCATTGAGGGACCAGGTGTCAGGTCTCCATGTTCCCACTACCGAAGAATGGTTACTGGGACCAAGTAGACAGAAAGAATGAGCAGAGCAACCAGCTGCCAGCTGGCAAAGCACCAAAGTTTTATTTTTATGTATGTATGTATTTATTTATTTATTTTGAGACAGAGCCTCAAGCTGTCACCCTGGACAGAGTGCCGTGGCATCACAGCTCACAGCAACCTCCAATTTCTGGGCTCAAGTGAGTCTCTTGCCTCCGCCTCCCACGTAGCTGGGACTACAGGCGCCTGCCCCAATGCCCAGCCATTTTTTGGTTGCAGCTGTCATCCTCGTTTGGCAGGCCTGGGCTGGATTCGAACCCGCCAGCTCAGGTGTACGTGGCTGGTGCCTTAGCCATTGAGCCACAGGTGCTAAGCCACCAAAGTTTTATTTTATTTATTATTTATTTTTTTTTTTTTCAGACAGAGTCTCACTATGTCACCCTCAGTAGAGTGTCAGGGCACAAGCCCACAGCAACCTCAAACTTTTGGGCTTAGGTGATTCTCTTGCCTCAGCCTCCCAAGTAGCTGGGACTACAAGTGCCCACCACAACGCCTGGCTAAGCACCTAAGACACTGAGTTTGACAAGATGTCTCCTTTTATTCTGATTCCCTAATTTCATGTTAAGTAGGGGGTAGAGTATTCATGATTTTCCTTAGAAAAGGGTAGAGAATTCCTGGCATTGGGAGCCCTCACCTTTTCTATCCTTGTAAGGCAAATTCCAGGGGTTGTCATAGTATTTGTAAACTGCCATGGCATTGGTGATGTTTATTGTATTTTTAAAACATTTCAGATTAACATAAAGGTGTGTGTGATTAGGTTACCTATGTCAGTTAGGCAAAGTCCAACTTATAGCTGAACGCTTCACACAGGAAGTGTGTATATACCCCTACATCGTGCCCCTTGGTGAGAGCTTGATTTTTATTATGTTAAATGAGGGTAGGTCATTTAGGAGCGCTGTTACTTCAGCTGTGCTCCAAAGACCCTCTACAGAGGCCTTGACAATATCTCTGCACTGCAGGTTCCCTACCTCTGATTGGTCAGTCCTTGGAGCCCCTCTATGTAGACTAAATATCTGGTCAGTTCTTAGGACCCCTGGACATGTCATCGGTTCTTTCTTGGGAGCCCTCACCCTAGGCTATTCCCAAAACAACTCAAGTTGGTATGACATCTCTCTGGCCACCCTCACCTACAGCTAAGAGTGGCCATGTGACTAGTCAATGTCCCAGAAAGACCCTGGGACATTGATTAGCCTCTACCTCAAGGCAACCCACCTGCCGGGTCTCCATTAGCTCCATTCCCATGACAACTAAGCATGAGCACTCAGGCCAGCCCAACATTACATCCACCATGCCCTCTGCTCATGCCTAGCTATGGGCTAGCGTGACAGCAGCTTTATACTGAACTTAATTTGATACCTTCATATTGCCAGATTCAATAGACATTCCTCAATCTGCCAGCATTATGTAATATTGTTAAGAATCCATTCTTTTGGGCGGTGCCTGTGGCTCAGCGAGCAAGGTGCCAGCCCCATAAACCCTAGGTGGTAGGTTCAAACCCAGCCTCGCCCTCCCCCCCAAAAAAAAACTGCAAAGAAAAAGAAAAGAATCCATTCTTGTGTTTCTTAATTATTATTATTTGTTTTTTTGAGACATAGCCTCAAGTTGTCACCCTGGATAGAGTGCTGTGGCATCACAGCTCACAGCAACCTTCAATTCCTGGGCTCAAGCGAGTCTCCTGCCTCCACCTCCCAAGTAGCTGGGACTACAGGCACCCGCCACAACACCCGACCATTTTTTTTTTGGAGACAGAGCCTCAAGCTGTTACCCTGGGTAGAGTGCTGTGGCATCACAGCTCACAGCAACCTCCAATTCCTGGGCTCAAGGGAGTCTCCTGCCTCTGCCTCCCAAGTACAGGTGCCTGCCACAACTCCCGGCCATTTTTTGCTTACAGCCATCATTGCTGTTTGGTGGGCCCAGGCTGGATTTGAACCCCCCAGCTCAGGTGTACGTGGCTGGCGCCTTAGCCTGTTGAGCCACAGGCATCGAGCCAGTTATTTTATTTTTATACTTTTTAATTATTATTATTTTTTTTTTGAGACAGTCTCACTATGTTGCCATCTGTAGGGTGCGGAAGCATTACAGCTCACAGCAGCCTCCAACTCTTGGGCTTAAGCAATTCTCTTGCCTCAGACTCCCAAGTAGCTGGGACTACAGGCACCCATCATAATGCCTGGCTATTTTTTATTGCAGTTGTCATTGTTGTTTTAGCTGGCCTGGGCTGAGTTCAAACCTGCCAATTTCAGTGTATGTGGCTGGCACCATAACCACTGTGCTATGGGCACCAAGCCTTAGTTTTATACTTTTTTAGAGCCAAAGTCTGACTGTATCACACAGGTTGGAGTGCAGTGGTGTGATCATAGCTCACGTCAATCTCAAAATTCTGAGCTTAAGTGATCCTTTTGTCTCAGGCTCCCCAGTAGCTGGAACTAAAGGTAATTGTCCCCATATCCAGCTAACTTTTTTTTTTTTTTTTTGAAACAGAGCCTCAAGCTGTCACCCTGGATAGAGTGCTGTGACATCACAGCTCACAGCAACCTCCAACTCCTGGGCTCAAGCAAGTCTCCTGCCTCCACCTCCCAAGTAGCTGGGACCACAGGTGCCCACCACAATGCCCAGCCATTGTTTTTTTTTTTTTTTGGTTGCAGCTGTCATTGTTGTTTGGTGGGCCTGGGCTGGATTCGAACCTGCCAGCTCAGGTGTACGTGGCTGGCGCCTTAACCCGTTGAGCCAGAGGCGCCGAGCCCCAGCTAATTTGTATAGTGACAGGGTATGATTGTGTTACCCAGGCTGGACTTGAACTCCTGGTTTCAAGCTGGGACTACAGGCTTGCTCTGCACTGGTCAAATGCTTTTCTTAGAACAGATGGAGTGTTGAAGAAGGGAAGTGGAGAGGAAAGTTGAGGACTGGATCATTGTGATGGCTCTGTCCATCTAAATCAGTGGTTCTCAACCTTTGGGTCGTGACCCCTTTGGGGGTCGAACGACCCTTTCACAGGGGTTGCCTAAATACATCCTGCTATCAGATATTTACATTATGATTCATAACAGTAGCAAAATTACAGTTATGAAGTAGCTGTTGTGCCCAGAGTACCAAGTCCTCACAGACCCCCAGGGAGCCGAATCTGAAGCAAGAAGAAGAGTTTTTATTATTCAAACTCCAGCTCGTCTGAAAGAGCCCAGAAGAAAGGGCGGGTCAGGTACTTCTGAGGTTAGGGTACGAGGTTAGGGTATGGGAACAATGGGTCGGCCCCTGATTGGCTGGGCCTTGCTTCTATACCTTATTAGGACTCCTGTAAGCCGATTGGCATTGGCCAGGGGAGTTGGCTGCTTGTGATTTTTATAGCTTATCCGGGAACTGAGCTGGGCTATGGTACTCAAAATTGCCGCCATCCGTTAAGATGGAGCCGCCGGGCCCTGTGCCTCTTGGTCTCTCAGTAGCAATGAAAATAATTTTATGGTTGAGGGTCACCAGAATATGAGGAACTGTATTAAAAGGTCGCAGCATTAGGAAGGTTGAGAACCACAGATCTAGATGCTATTGAGTTATCTCCTTGTTTCTCAAATTCTATCTGTTCTGTCTGACCTAATGGCACTACTGCTGAGGTTGAGAAAACCCGGCTCTACCTCCCTTGGGATGCCTCATATACATAACCATGATCTCTTTTTAAAGAATGTCAATGGAAAAGATCCCAAACTGTGTAAAATAATTTAGGGTGACGCCTGTGGCTCAGTGAGTAGGGTGCCAGCCCCATATACTAAGGGTGGCAGGTTCAAACCCGGCCCCTGCCAAACTGCAAAAAAAAATAATAATAATAATTTAAAGAGATTTATTCTGAGCCAAGTATGAGTGACCATGGCCTGGAGCTACACCCAAGAAGCCCTGAGCAAGTGGTAACAGTTTGGATTCATACATTTTAGGGAGAAAGGAATTACATGGAAAGTCATAAATCAATACATTAGAGTGTACGTTTGTAACAGAGGGAATGGCCTAAAAAAGGGTAAAATGTTTTACCAGTTGTCTCTTCAACCCACTCCCCACTCTTTTTGAGAATTAAAACCTGCATCCCCACCCAAGGCCAGTAATCAGAGAGAGGGGAGTGTCCTTTGTTCTTTGTACCACAGGAGATTCCTGAACAGAATTGTCCAGGCAGAAGTCACAAGATTGTCTTCCCTAGAGATGGAATGGATCAGAACCATCAATTGTAGTGAAATAGCAATAACTATTTTTTTTTTTTTTTGAGACAGAGCCTCAAGCTATCACCCTGGATAGAGTGCTGTGACATCACAGCTCATAGCAACCTCCAATTCCTGGGCTCAAGCGAGTCTCCTGCCTCTGCTGCCCAAGTAGCTGGGACTACAGGTGCCTGCCACAACACCCGTTTTTTTGGTTGCAGCCGTCATTGTTGTTTGGCGGGCATAAGCTGGATTTGAACCCGCCAGCGCAGGTGTACGTGGCTGGTGCCTTAGCCCGTTGAGCCACAGGCTCCGAGCCTAATGAAAAGATTTTTATCTTCTCAATAGTTATTGCTGGCTTGGTGCCTGTGGCTCAGCGGGCTAAGGCATCAGCCATGTACACCTGAGCTGCGGGTTCGAATCCAGCCCGGACCCATCAAACAACAGTGACGGCTGCAACCAAAAAATGGCCGGGCGTTGTGGCGGGCACCTGTAGTCCCAGCTACTTGGGAGGCGGAGGCAAGAGACTCACTTGAGCCCAGGAATTGGAGGTTACTGTGAGCTGTGATGCCACAGCATTCTATCCAGGGTGATAGCTTGAGGCTCTGTCTTAAAAAAAAAAAATCTTTTCATTAAAAGCTCCATAATCCTGCTGTAATAGTTAGCATTAAGTTACTTTAAGATACGAGTTTGCCATACTCATTATTTGCTGGCAAATTAACAAACTCCCCTTTCCTTCTCAAATACTTGTTCTAGTTCTTCTGAGGTGGCCTCAGGGACACTGCCCAAGATTGCAATGGGCTCTAGGTAACAAGAAACCGCCAGGACAGCAAATGTTTCTTTTCAAATTCAAGATTCAGACAATGAAGAATGGGGGCCGCGGCCTCTGTTGCCTCACTAGTGGCTACAGGGAAAATATTCCCCCAGGAGACCTGGGAGCCAATGACAGAGGGGATTCGATTGTTGCTAGGTGCCATGGACAGAAGCAGTCCAGGGCCCTCCCTTTTGGCTGTGGCTCTAACACCAGCATTAGCCCAACACCATGGAGATAGGCAGGGAACAGTGGAGGGAAACCAGGCAGCCGTGAGGCAGCCATAAGTGACAGCTGAGCCACTTACCACATTGGGCCCAGAAGAAGGACTCCAGAGAGCCACAGCTGCTCCTGGAGCTGCTCCCACCACCACTTCACTGCTGGGCCCATGGACCAGGGTGAGCAATGGGAGCAACGAGAGATGTTCCAGAAATAGAAGCTTCCTTCTGGGGCTCAGCCAGACTCCTGCCGGTTGTATCCCGGTACCTGATGAAGCATGCAGGAGGCCACCACTGCGGAGCAGCTGGCTTTGTAGTTGGGGCCTCAGCAGAGCCGCATCATAGAATTTGCAAGAAGAAAGTGTTAAAGGTGAATAAGGCCCCATACACCTACAGGACCCTGGAATGGGTTGAAAGAATTTCAGTTCCGGCTCGGCGCCTGTGGCTCAAGGTGCCAGCCACGTACACCTGAGCTGGCGGGTTCGAATCCAGCCCGGGCTGCCAAACAACAATGACGGCTGCAACCAAAAAAAAAATGGCCGGGTGTTGTGGCGGGCGCCTGTAGTCCCAGCTACTTGGGAGGCTGAGGCAAGA
>CAUYON010201147.1:0-12474 GCA_963573935.1 Arctocebus calabarensis | reverse complement strand
TGTCACCCTGGATAGAGTGCTGTGGCATCACAGCTCACAGCAACCTCCAATTCCTGGGCTCAAGCAAGTCTCCTGCCTCTGCCTCCCAAGTTGCTGGGACCACAGGCGCCCGCCACAATGCCCGGCCATTTTTTGGTTGCAGCCGTCATTGTTGTTTGGCGGGCCCAGGGCTGGATTCGAACCTGCCAGCTCAGGTGTACGTGGCTGGCGCCTTAACCCGTTGAGCCACAGGCGCCGAGCCTTTTCAGCTATTTTGAATAGTGATACTCCAAACATATGAGCATCAGTTGTGGTGTGGACACGTGTTTCACTTCTCTTAGGTCTATACCTAGGAGTGGAATTTCTGGATCATATGGTATCTCCGTTTACCATGTTCAGGAATGGCAAAAACCCTTTTCCAAAGTGGCTGCACCGTTTTAGTTCCCCACTGGTAATTTATGAGGTTTCCAGTTTCTCCATATCTTCACCACCACTTCTCATTAGCTGTCTTTTTGACTATGCCATCTGAAATGATGTGACATGATAGCCCTTGTGGTTTTTCTGTGGCTGAGGATGTCAAACATCTTCTCATGTGTTTGTTGGCCATGTTAGGGAGACCTTTTTGAAGAAGTGACTATTTCAATCCTATCACTGTCTGTTAGTTGGGTTATGTGCCCTTTTGTTGTTGGGTTGTAAGAATTCTTACTATATTCTGGATACACCTCTCTTATCAGATATATGATGGGCAAATATATAGAATATTTTCCTATTCTGTAGGTTGTTTTTCTAAACTTTCTTATCGTATTCCTTGAAGTACAAGAGTGTTTAATTTTGATGGAGTGCAATGTATCTATTTTTCTTTTGTCACTTATGCTTTTGATATTATACCTGAGAACCCACTGCCGTATCCAAGATCACACAGATTTTTCAGATTTGTCTTAATTAGGCCTACTTTTCTCGAGCTTCCATTTCTCACCAAGAAAATAAGCACAATAAAGATACCCTCACCGAACTGTGACATGCCCAATGCAGTGATTAGATCATCTATTGAAAAGAGCTCCATGAGAGCGGGGATTTTTGCTCATTTTAGCTACTATTTTATCCCCCATGCCTAGAATTGTGTCTGGCACAGAGTAAGCATTTAACACATATTCAGTGAATTCATTAAATAAGTAGACACATCAAATCTTTGAAAATTGTCACTGATGGACAACTTCAGTCCACAGGGCATAGTCATTTGTGAAAGGGAATAAGTGAAAATTACATTAGTGCAAATTATAAAAGATCTAATCGTTGACATTTTCCATACTGATTTGACAACAACAAAAAAATATTTTGGCACCATTAATACTGATATTTCTTAGTCTGAGTTCCATAGACCTTTACATAGAGCCAACAATTTATTTTGCTGACCTTTCTTGTAATTTTTGGTGTAGGACATAAGCTTAAAAACATGACCTAAAAAGTCACTTCCAGGGGCTATTAAATTAAATCAAGCTTCATAGAATCACAGTAAAATGACTTTTTGAAGGTTTATTAATTTAAATTATAAAACATCTAGTACCTATTGAAAAGAATCAAAGTGTCATATAATTATTTTTTGGCCGGTTGTATGAAGAAGAGGACAAAGCGATTCAACTTAATTTAGCACATCCCAAGGCTTATGACATTAGAAGCCACTTTCTATTGGTAGCAACATTGGAGACTTTACGCTCAAGGACATAATTTCTCCCTCTATGAAAGTTTCAGCTCACAGACAACAACAGGAGCACCGGCACTTTCTAGACTATCAAAGGTTTGGAGACATTGCTCTTGAATCTCAAGTATAGTCTAGTGAAAGGGAAACATTCTGTTATAAACTCCAAAGAAGTGAAAAGAAAAATAACTACATGGACAGATTCAGTCAAGTGAAAAAAGACAGAAAAAGGATGCTGGTAAGAGTGTCACCTGAATTGTGTCTTTCCCCCACAACTTTATTAAGGTCTCACTGATAAATATAATTATACATACTCAAGGTATACAATATGATAATTTGATAAATACATGCATTGCAAAATGATTACTACAATCAAGTTAATTAACAGAGCCATCACTTCACACAGTTACCTTTTTTCTTTCTTTGTAAAGAAGGTTTAAGGTCTATCCCCTTATCAAATCAGGTACACGCTACAGCATTATTAATCGTAGACACCATCTAGTACATTAGATATCTAGAATTTGTTTATCCTAGAGCTAAAAGTTTATACCCTTCTACCAACATCTTCTCCTTTCCCCTACACCTGCATCTTCTGTAAACTACCATTTTACTCTTTTTATGAGTTGATTTTCTTTTAAGATTCCACTTATAAGTGATACCATACAGTAATTGTCTTTCTTTGGCTGGCTTATTTCACTTAATATAATGCTATCCAGGTTCATACAATATTTCTTTCTTTTTTATGGTTGAATAATATTCTATCTCATACATACACATGTGTACACACGTGCACACATACACACACAAAAGATCTGGCAATTAAGTTCACAAACTTGACACCATGCCCTTATATCGGCAGCACCATACAAACAGCTCAGTAAGGTTTCATAACCTTGTATATCAATGTCTCACAGATGTGTTTGTGTCGACATGTGGGTGGTGCCTTGTTGAGTGGAGCTGATTATTGTTTGTTGCATGTTTTTGTGTGTCATATGACAACAGATCTTATAGTCATTCCAGAAAAAAAAGAGTTCCAGAATTGCTTCAATAGGTACAATGTAGGACACACATAGGCACAGGGCTGTCCACAAAGTATCCAGCCAGGCAATATGAAAAATAGTATTAACAATGGCTGGATACTATCACTCATGTATATTTATCCCATTTCTTTATCCATTCATTCACTGATGAACTCTTCAGTTGGTTCTATATCTTGGCTATTTTGAATAATGCTGCAATGGACATGGAGTGCAGAGATCTCTTTTCAATAGTGATTTCATTTCCTATACCTTGAAGTGGGATTGCTGGATCATATGGTAGATCTATTCTGTGCTTTTTGAGGAACCTCCACACTGTTTTCTATAATGGCTGTACTGCCTGAATTGTGTCTTGTAGACTAATTGTAATTCCTGCAAGACAGAAAGGTGAGGGAAATGCATTCCTGGAGAGAAGCAGTGCAAGCCTGAGAACTGAGATGAACTAGAGATAAAGCCAGGGGCGATGAACATGTAAATAGATTGTGGTGGAAATTAAAGATTTATGAACACCTTATGACACCTTATTGATGCCTGAGTTATAAACCATCTCCCACAATTCTCCCATTGTGTTCTTGCCCCAAGCCCTAAACCAAGTTTTAAACTCCTTGAGGGTAAGTATAAAAACAAACAGAAATGACTTATTTGAAGGTTGGGCTTCTAGCAACCATTCCTCTCTGGAATAAATCCTTAAATGTCAAAATAAAGGACAGAGAAAGAAAAAGGGAGAGAGGGGAAGAAGAAAGAGAAATGAAGACGAGGAGGAGCAGGAAAAGGAAGAAAAGGAGGAAGAAAGAGAAAAGAGGTGAAGCAGAAAAGCCTCTATGCATGAGTAAAACACGATTGCAAAGCATATGCTTAGGTTAGGAGGCATCCAGGTTGGAACCCTGATTCTGTCACTTGTTAGGTATGGGACCTCACCAAGCCCCATTTCCTCCTGTGCAAAGCAAGCATCACAGCAGTGCCCAGCCTGGCAGGGGGCAGGATGAAACACACAGGAAGCCCTCAGTGTATGGCGGGCCACAAGGGCCCCCACTCTGTGTCACCTGCTGGGGAAAGTGGTTGAGAGCTGGTTCCTCCTTCTGGCACTAACACTCCCGGTTTTTCTCAAAAGACAGGTTCTCCTTTTCTCCCTTAAGAGTCTGCTGCCGCCCTATCAAAATGAGATTTTCAATCACCTGGCTTGTTTGGCTTTGGAATCCTATGATAAGAGTGTGGGGATCATCTCAGAAAGAGCCTCCAGAAATCTGAAATGTTTGCCAAGAGACTGACAAGAGGACAAGAGTAACAACAAAGCAGACACATGTCCATGGAGCAGACTGTGCACATGGGGTACTTTTTAAAGTATAAGGACATAGTTGTGCATAGATAGCCGTTGGTATGGAAAGCTAGATTCCTTCACTCAATCTGAGGCCCCTCTATAGTCAAGGCTTTATGGAAGATATGGGTACCATACAGGTAAATAAGAACAACTTGTTTATAACAGAGTTGGGACAAGTTGGGTAGTCTACAAAGCAACATGGAATTTTCTATACAAAAATGGTTAAAATGAGTGAAATTTCAATAATCTGAAAACAAAAACATCACTTGTGTAGGGGGTGTGTATGGAGACTGCTTAATTTGCTTGGTAATGAGGTTATAGACCATGCCATGCTGAGCTCAGAGCAGGTGCTCACAGGAGCTTGCCAAGTGACTCGGGTTTGTTTTGCATTGCCTTTGCACAACCGAATAAGCAAAACTACCATTCTTTCTCCCCAGGTAATTCATCTTTATCCCACAGAAGTTTTCCTAACCTCCCATTTCCTGTTCTAACTGCTGGCACTGCCATCTTCCAGAGTCTTCTGGGCTGGAGATCTGGAGCCATCTTCAAATCTTCCCTGTATCTCACCCCTCCTCCGAGAGGTCTATGTACTCTGTAAATTTCTTTTCTGTTCATCAGTTCCCTCCTCTTCACTCCCATTTCCACTGGATAGGGTAATTACTTCTCACTTATATGGTTTCAGGAGGCTTCTAGATGACTGCTGTGTCCCCATTTTTCTTGTAATCCATCCCACCCTATAAGCTGTTTCTAAAATGATTGCCCTTGACTCCAGCTCTGGCCCTTTATCACGTCATAGAAGTCATTAGTATTGTTCACAGAGTGCTCCCAGCCCCCTGCAAGTGCACTTTCTGGTTGCCATATTGTTGGAAGTCATGTGTATCTGCCACTTCAGAACTAATGCACTTAATTTTGGGGAAGAGATCTTCCAGAGAGCTCTTTTCCCCTTCTTCCACAGTTACCAGTATGCCCCAGATAGTGATAATTCCAACAGCCTGAGTTCTGCAGTAAGGATACTGCAAAATACAGCCTGCAGTTGACCTGTGAATGTAACAGATACAAAAAGTCAAGCTTGTGGTGATAAGCCATTGGATTTTGTGGTTATTTGTTACAGTACCATAACATAGCCCATCCTGACTGATACCCTACCCAGAGGCTTCAAAGTCTTCTCATTATCTTGAGACTGAAATTCGAGTCCTTTAGCACAGCATTGAAGAATCTTAATCCTCGTATGCCTTTTCCATTTGCTTTCCCACTATGTCCCTTGTACATTCTGAACCTTAGCTAATGTGGACCAGTCACCACTTCCTGGAACTCTCTCTCCTCCAGATGCTACTTATGTGATGCCCTCTTAAAATATTTTTCACCAAGCCTCCAGATATTCAAAATCCACCCATCCCTTGATACCTACCCAGACATCATCACTTAGATGAAGTCTTTGTTGGCATCTTTTACCATTTGTTAGTGTTTTCCCCAGACTCTGTCCCAGGTACCACTTTCTTTGCTCCTCAGGTGGGTCACCTGCTGGGCATTACATTAGCATTACCTGCATTTTCATCTTCCCCTTCTAGATTATTAACTCCTTGAAGTCTAGGGGGATATTTGGAGCATCTTTTTACCCTTAATAATGTCTAGGAATGGGCGGCACCTGTGGCTCAAAGGAGTGGGGCACTGGCCCCATATGCTGGAAATGGCAGGTTCATTCATTCAGTAGAATGAATAAATTAAGTTGTAGTTTAATCACACCCATGGAATGCTATAGCCCAGTCCCGGCCAAAACCTGCAAAAAAAAAAAAAGTCCAGGAAATTGAATTACATATAATGATTATTTGGGGGGAAAAACGTCTTGACAGTAGAAGTCTACAGTGAATGCATTGAAACACATGTGGAAAATGTTTTGGTAATACAGCATTGTGCCAGCTTCCTTTCTTTTTAGATTACTTTTCTTATTGCAAAAATAATACATATTACAACTTCTTTGAAACACTTTCAGCCCTACTCAAACCAAACATATGTTTGTCCTATGGCTTGGCTTTTCCATTCCTTGCCATATACCTATCAGGAATACATGAACATGTTCGATAAAAAACATGCACAAAAATGTTCATAGCAACTCTATTTGTAATACCCTAAAGGGGAAACTTTTCAAATTCTCATAAAGAGTAGAATGAATAAATTAAGTTGTAGTTTAATCACGCCCATGGAATGCTATACAAGGATAGAAGTGAATGGCCTGGAACATTGTTCGACAAATGCTGAACAGAAAAAGACTAGATGCAACATAGCATGAGTCTGTTTCTATCAAGTATAAAAAGCCAAAAAATGAACATGTACTTGTTAGAAAGTCAGGGTAGTAATTATCTGAGCCTTGGGGTTGTGAGAGACTAGGAAGAGATTCAAGTTCTTGGGAGCTGTTAAGTCCTGTCTCTTGATCTAAATATTAGGCACATAGGAGCAAAATTTGTGAGAATTCATTGTTCTGCATGCTTATTATACATGTCTGTGTGTTATACTGCAAGGAATTTAAAAAAAACACATGCTTATAAAATTTCAGAAAATATAAATAAAGGGGGAAAACAAAGATCATCTGAACTTTACAACCCGTAATCATTATTAACAATTCTACTTATTTCCTTTTAGCTTCTCTGTTCTTCATGTAACACCAGGGCTGTTTCTAAAAGGATACAGGACCCAGGCAGCTCAACTAGTGTGGGGCCTGCCTGAAGCTGTCATAACTGAAAGAAGACGCTATATTGATGGCGTCTTCCTTAACAGGTGATATCACTGGAGATAAATTTCAAAGCTAAATTTTAACAAGGCTCACAAAAGAAAAATGACATGAAACATCTCTACTACTTAGGGCTCCAGGAGGGCTACTTGAGTTGTCCCACCCAAAGGACAGGCCTTGGAATTCGCTGTGTAGGATCATTTCTGTGCCATTGCTTTTTCTTCTACAATTCCCGGAGGATAGGAACCATATCTGCTTATTTGCCACTATATCCCCAAAGCCTGGCACTATGCCCAGCATAGATAGGAGCTTAATAATTTATAAATAAACAAATGAGTGTGGAGTAAAGGTCTGCCTTGTAGTCAATGACAGATTACTATAATTTATTTGGTCAATCCTTTACTGTTGGGCATTTTAGTGGTTTTCCCTTTTTCTCTTCTAAACAATTTTGGTCTCATAAACAACCTTTAACAGGAATTGCACTCAGGTGAAAACCTGGTTACAGTGGCTTAAACACACAGGGTTTATTCTCTTCTGTAAAAGGAACTCTAGATGGGGACAGCTCTAAGAAGTCATCCGGGACACTGTCTCCATCAACCTGTCTGCTTCACCATCCTCAGCATGTGGCTGCCACCTTCAAGCTTAGGAGATGGCTCCTGGCTCTCCAAACATTAGAATTCTCACACAGGAAGCAAAACCAGCCCCAAATTGAGTGTTCTAAAAACGTATAAAAATAATCAGGTGCTATTCAACAATAACCAAATGCAAAGGTTAGCAAAACTTTTCAGATTATGTCCAAGTTCTGACTAATCCATGGGGTCATCCAAGAATCTTTCTGATCTGATTTGGCCACTCAGGCAAGTAAGTGGTTTGTCAGCTCTACCAAGATGCGGACTCGGTGAAAGCCAGTGTCCATTTCGAAAAGGAGACACAAAACATGCCTCTTCCATTCCTCGTGGAAGCATTCAGCTGGGTGGAGAGAATGTGCTCAGAAAGCATCTGTGGAGTTGAACTGACATGTGTATATGCAGGAAAGGGGGGAAGTGGGCCCACTTTGTTATCAGATCTCCAGCCATCCTTTGATTCCACTGTGGAATGCATGTCATCCCACTGACGTCCTTTAAGCTTCCACCACAGTGTCTGTTGCATGGACTAGTCATTTCTGTTCCTATGAGCTTCTCCAAGAGTGCTCCAGGGTCCTGCTTGGGAACCGCTTCATTCACTGCCCCCAAGGGAATTTCTCTTAACATGGGCTTTACCGATATGATGCTTCTCACCAACAAGAGGCAGGTTTCTACTGGAAAGGCTAATGGTAGCAGATTCCTGAACAATAGGGATATTCTTATTTCCCTCTCGCTTTGTGGTTTTTGTTTTTGTTTTAACAATGAAGCTCTTTTCACCGTGAATAAACCTCCCTTGGAAGGTCGGAAGACTCTATTTCCTCCCTTGTCTTTTTCACATCACCCAGCAAGAAGGAAAAAGAACCACAGAGTGAATGGAAGGTTTTTCCAAGACATTCAATTTTTCAAAATTTTCTAAAGCAGATTACAAATCACTCTAACTGATTCCAGTTGTAGGCTGATAGGAGTCTGGGTTGGGATATTCTTGGCCAAGCAGCCTGGACAAAGTTGTAGCCAAAGTCTACATATGGTAGATGTTCATTAAATAGTTTTCTGATGGATTGACTGCATTTTGTTGTGCCAGATCAAGCAGTTTCCAAAGCGAAAAAAAATAATTAGGACTATTTTCCTGTGCTTAAAAAGTATACTGTGTGCATGAGTCCATAGGTTCCTAGGACTTGCCTGAGAATCTTCCAGATCAATCAAATCATTGATTGGTCCACACTTAGAAAATGCATCAGGCAATCAGAATATATAATCTCTTTCATTAGAGAAGAGAAAACATAATCTCTTCTCAGGCACTAATTAGTGCCCCTGAATTCCACTGGTTCTCCTGCCTTCTAGCTACCTGTAGCCTTCTTTCTCTAGAAAGGGAGGTAGTTGTCTTCACAAATTGATACATACCTCCTCTTGTAAGTCAGTGTTCTTAGAAGAAGCCACATTAGCAGACACGGAATTTGCTAGATGCATCTTAAGGAGCTCACAGAACTGGGAAATTTGAGAACCAGGTTTAGAGATTGCACTGCCACAGAAAGTGCCTCAACCACCGGCTCTCTGGCTGGTCTGGAGCCCATGCTTTGCTCTGCTGGCCTGGCTGTCTTGCTTTACTCCTTCGTCCCTGGATTCCTGCTCAGCTCCACTCCACCACCAGGGAGAGTAGTTGGTCTGGCCCCTGTCTGTCTGCATGACCAGTTCTGGCCCCAAGCCCAGTGCAGAGACCCTCTCAAGGCCCAACCCAATGTCACCTGCCCACACTCAGTTATCACTTCAAGACACATTGTTCTTTAGGTTCTTAACACTCAAAGTGAGTCCATGAAGAAAAACATAAATCTGCATTGTCTGTCTTCAACCAGCACTCAAGTTGGTGGAATTCACCTCACACAGGAAGGGACACAGATGCAAAGTTTCCAAGAAGAATGACAAGTTTCCATCCCTAAACTGACAGTCCCTAAACAAACACCACAGTCCTGTCTTCACGTGCCCAGCCTGCAGATGGACCAAGGAAGATTCAACTAAGCCTTGGCAAGTGGACTGTAGTTACCAAAATGGAGAGGAGAGAGTGTCTATGTTGGGTCACTAGGTGTCATAACTAGGGTGATCAGCCACCCTCATTTGTCCAGGACTGTCTTGATTTTAGCATGTAAAGTCCTATCTTCTGGAAGTAAGTGTGATATAGTGATATTTCCCCAGTAATACCCAGCAGCTCACAATAACTACAACTACTTTTACTCTTTGGGCCAAAGGGATAGGACTTGCTTTCCTATCTGGTCTTTGTGATGGCTTAGAAAGGAAGCAGCAAATCTTTCAACAAGGCAATCGTATTTGTCTTCCTACTGTTGTGACATCAATTTTTCACATCACAGTAATTATATTTGCTGAGCAGGGCCTTTCTTTTATAACCCAGAAAATTTAAAATTTCTAAGCTTATATTCCAATTTGGTATACAAAATGTCAGAAGCATAGTTGGAGCCACCAGCGAAGCAAGTCTTATTATTTTTTGACCCCCATCACCACATTTCAGCAAATCAGACGAACCTTGTCATTGCAAAATGTCTGAATCAGTTATAGTCGTGGAGAACCCACCACCTCCTGGGTGGATCACAGCATAGGACACAGATGGGAGTAAACAGGCTTGTTCTTCACCTAGACAGCAGGGCCATCCCGAAAGCTGATGTCTTCCTTAAAGAAATGGGTCTATTTGCTTTGATCAGCTTCTTCCTCACCCACAAGCATATTGGCAATTCCTAGGGACCAAAAAAAAAACAAAAAAAACATGTTTTCTGTCTCAATTGCAAAGAGAGAAAGACTTTCATTAAAGTTGACATCTATATTTCCTGCCCAGGAAACTTAAGCAAAGCCCAATCGGGACCAGCTGCCACTTTTCCACTTTTCAGAGAGTAAAGCCTCCAGCCAGCTGATAATCAGGTGTGACCTGGGCAGCAGCTGGGGAGAGGTAGCAGCCACCTGAGCAAATAGCCCCCAGGTGCTGGCCGCGCAGACTTTCTGCTCCTGCCTTGTAAAAATTTAACCGCCTCCTGCTGGCTGGTGAAGCTGCTCTTATTGGAATGCTGGGAAGCAGTGGTTTCAAGAGCACAAATCAGCACGCCTAAAAATGTTTCAATCATATTCCAGCCCTTTTTCATACCTTCATTACTATAAAACAAATATACACATATTGTGAAAGTTCTAAACAATAAAAATATAAAAAGTTTTTTAAAAAGAGCACAAATAAGTCTCATTCTCCTTCCCTCCTTTCTCTCTCCTCCGTCTTCATCCTTCTCTCCTTTTTTTTCCTATTCATCCTCCTTCTGCCTTCCCCCTCCTCCTCTTTTTCATTCTTCTCTTCCTCCTTCCTCCCTCCTCCTTCCTCCAAGTCATTCTCCTCTTCTTCCTCTTTCTCTTCCTCCCCTGCTCCTTTTATTCCCAGCATGCTCCTCTTCCTCCACCGCTTCTCCCTTTTCTCTTCCAGGTGGAAGGTGCCCCTCTGGGTCATTATCTTCTCCGTTCTTTCCTCCCAGGAGCTGAGTTGCCCTTCTGATCTGTGCATTTATTTAGGGTCTCGACCCTAACTCCCAAAGCCCGTAGCTGCCCTGAGCACCTGCACATCTATACCCTGAGAGAGTCTGTTTGCAACCAGAGAGCAGAAAATCCATTTGATTCCCGCAGGGTTGGACTGTAACACTAATCAGATATTTAATTGGAGCTCCCTCCCTGGGCTCAACTCCTTTCCTTTATCTACTTAGGGAATTTGCCTAAATCATTTCGTCACCTATTTTGAGAAGTGGTAAGATTAGGAATATCCTGGGGGTAAAGCGTGTATACACACTGACTTTGGTTTCTGGGAGATACTGTGCCCTTGGGGAGCTAAATATTAAAGAGTTTGGCTGCATTTGAAACTCAGCAGTACAAAAGTTAATAAAGCAGCTCCTTTCAGGCCCAGCTTTGAGCTGGACTCACCTTTGATTCCTGGCTCAGATCCATCCCTCACTGGAAAGCTGCCTTGGCAGTCACTGGAGAGACCGTCTGTAGGTCAGGCACGTGCTGTCCTTCTGTGTCCAGAAGACTGGGACCCTCGAGCAATGGCAGTGTGGGTGAAGGGAGTTAGGGTGGGGAATGTGTCCAAGATGTGGGTTAACTCTGTGTGTTTTTCTTCTCATGTGGAAGCTGCTGATTTCTGCTGAGATTTGTTTAAAACATACCTAAGAAGTCACCTTTCTTCCTGGTCTTGCTAGAACCTGCCATCCACTTCTCTCTTGGGCCAATTTGGCCTTTGTCACTGGGTGTTGGTCCCTGGGCCTTTCTGGAAGAAGGGTTACTTCTTATTTTAGCAAAGTCTTGCAGTTTGTGGAAGACTTGGCTGTAAAGTCTCCCCGACTCCAACTTCAGGGCTCCCAACCCCCAAACACTGGGGGTGGGGCAGCAATAGCTGGCTCAGAAATCCACATGGCAAGGATTTGGAATCTGGCAGCGGGCCTTGCCTGAGATTCATACAAGGCAGGTCAGGCCACTGCATGGTCCCTGATGGCAGGCCCCGGCCTGGGGGAGCGGTGTGTGGGGGTATAGGCTTAGACAAGTGCAGGCCTCTGAAGCCAGGCCACACAGGCTCCAGCCCTGACCTCAACTTGGCCAAGGTAGTGATCTCTCCACGTCCCTATTTATTCCCCTGTGAACTGGGTTAGTCCCACGTCCTTCGGGAGGGTGGTGGTGAGGATCACATGGGAGCAATCCTGTGCCGTTCCTGGCCAGGATCTAGAACCCAGTTACAGCAAGTGCTCAATAATTAACACTTTCCTTAGGCGGCAGAAAGGAGAAAGCAGCAGGAAGCAGTGAATAGCAAGTCAGCAGCGGAAAGAAAGTGGGAAACAATCAGCAGAATAGATAAAGAATTTGAACCTTAGTCTCCCTGACACTGTGGTCCCCAGCCCTCTGGCTGCAGACCAGTGCTATTGCCTGGCCTGTTAGGAACTGGGCTGCACAGCAAGAGGTGAGTGGTGGATGAGGGAGAGAGGCCTCATCTGTGTTTACAGCCGCTCCCCGTCACTTAGGAGGTGAGTGGTGGATGAGGGAGAGAGGCCTCATCTGTGTTTACAGCCGCTCCC